>JAOXNN020000067.1:985186-1001871 GCA_028571205.2 Hydropsyche betteni | reverse complement strand
GCCTCTGGTTTTGCCTATATGTCACAAACAAATAACAAATGAACTATTTTGATTTTATTAATTAAATATTAAATATTCAAACAGGGTGCACATTTCGGGTTCATAAAACCATAGCCGATGTTATTAACATCGGGCCTATTTACTAGTATATTAATATTACTAGATTTTATATAGTTTCAAAAATAATTTTACGATACATAATAAAATATTTATATGTAACATATTATCTGAGATACATAAAGACAATAGTCTAATTATCTATGATCATACAAACTATTTGAAATCAAAGACAATGACGTTTCGACAGCATAGGTAAGTAAGGCAATACCTAATAGTAGCAAAATAAATTTAGTTATAGATATTTTTCTTTATAAAAACATATTCGACGAAAATATCAACAAAAGAATCATTCCGGAAAGTAAATTTATAATAAAAAAACAATAATAATTTGAACTTCAAAGTACATTTCTAAAGAAGGCGACATTTTTAACTTTTACGCCGGCACATTGTCTCGAGACGTCACTGACCAAAGATTTGAATTACATGAAATGCACAAGTCCCGCCCAGCAAAATCTATCACTTGCGATCATTAAAATCTTCATATACGCCATAAAATAATAAAGTACCCGAGGCCCCCCTCGAGGTGACCTCTTAACCGGAGGGATGATGATGATGATGGCCGTAGCTCGAGGCTACCACCGTGGGCCTGAGAACTCGCAAAGGCGGACGATTCCGAGGGCGAAACGCTACTAAAAAAATATCGGAATAAAAAAATGTCGGAATACGAAGCGAACTTAACGAATGCACAAAATTGTACCAGAGGCACGTTTACCCTCGGGTCATTCCCAGGGCTTGCCTCGAAAGCCTCCACTTACTAAGTGCACGCCTTCTTTTGATGTTGCCACTGCTTCCATGGGACTGTAAGCCACTATTTTGGTATAATATATTCTTCGAGAGTGTCTGAGAATATTTAGTTATAATTTTTTTTTTAATATAAAATATCTAGATCTAAAAGGTTTACATATGAAATTCTGCCATAAATATTATATTAAGGCCATTGGAAATTTTTGATTTTTATCGTAATCGTACTATGTCCGTACTACGATAAATTTTCTTGTTTTTTTTAATAGTACCGTACTATGATATTCCAGTAAAATTGTTTCAATCGAAATAAATTTGTAAAAGCTTAAAAATAATCAATTTATTGATTAATTGCATCCTATTATGGATTAAAAATAATACTCATGATTTAATGGAAATTTTTTGATATAAATAAATCATATTCTAAATTTCTTTTTCGTCTTTGTGTATTGAAAATATAAATTCATATATCCAGTATGACGACGACCGGAAACCGAAATTGGTCTATGGAATTGAGGAAAATTTTGCACGAAAACAGCTGACCATCATACGATATACTACTTCTATATAGTAACATATAACGATATATGTTGATATATAGTAACATATAACGTCGATTCGTTTATAAACATTGAAAAAATATCTGTATATAAATATCGAATGTTTGTAAACATTTACTGGAATTTTGCAACAATGGAATATTTCTACTGTCGATTTTCCTAGTTACATCAGCACGAAAACAGATCGTATAATTGAATTAGCATTTACGGATAAAAAAATCATACGATACTCTTCGATAACGAAAATATGGTGCAATAGTTTGATAAGGCGCCATTGTCACATTAAATACAACAATAAAGCTCATATTCATTTATGTACAACTTGCATTAAACATAATTTGAAAGGTCAAAGCCATAAAACCATCCATGAATCCCATTCGAGTCTACTCGTCGGCTAATAATAAATAAATAGCGTGATGAGGGTTTCATTTCACTTATCAGATCCTCATACGTATCCGAAAATCAGAAACACACAAAAAACCCACCATGACCTGTCTTCGAATAATATGATATGTAAAAAAGAGGCTTTTACGATCACACATACGTATAATAACGTAATATAATATATCCTTTCGCGGATAATGCGACTCGTCGATGAAAAAAACGCATTTCGTATGCACGTAGATTTACGAACGATCCTCAGCTCGATACAAGGATCTCTTTGTCTTCGAACTTGAACGAGGAAAAAATAACTCGTGCTTTTGGATTTTTTTTTTCGTATTCTAATCTTCAAAAGTTGATGAAAGTCACGTAAATCGAACATTCTGTATACACAAACGGATGTATTGGTATAAAGAGAGTATTTAGATACAATAATTGGTATTCTTTATTGATTAGAACGTTATAGTAATTCGATTTGTTTACTTGCATGCGCCTTGAACGTGTAATACGTTTGATTCATCGTTGCATGTTCGGTACAAAGTTGGCATACGTGCACTTGAATCTTACGAAATCAGGTCAATGCATTTTCGAAATCGACTTCGAGCGTTTTCCTCGTGCTCGAAATCGGTCAAGTTCTCCAATTATCGACAGCTCGTATGTGTAATATAATAATTTATTCATATTTATTATGTATCGTGTTTGCATTTTCAGTTTCGTTGAAGTATCGTGACGCATACAACAATGCAGTGCAAATATGCGGAAAACGATTGATTCGTTTGAGAGAAATGTTAAGTATTGAAATACTTTTGCTAGTAATCACAGAATCACTCGATTATTTTATTTTAAAAAAATCATTTGAAAAACTAAACTGCTGATCGAAATCTGCGTGCAAAAAGTGGATTCACAAATGCGTTGTCACGTCCGTAAGTTACCGTTTTATACATTTGTATTACACTTGTATTATGTTGTAAATATTGTACTTTTCCCCATACAATACGAATAGGGTAATATGAAAAAAATATACGACAGGTCGCAGATTATGGCTTTACAGGTAAAAAAATCAGTTTCGAAAGATACCTGTCCACAACTATGAAACAGGGCTGCACCAGATCAATCATCCTCATCGTATATAATTAACGTTTCAATATTATCATGCAAAGAATCAATCAAATAAAAAAAAATCATCTGTAATTACCGAAAAATTAAAATATCAAAAATGGCATGTTTTGGACATTGTATAAATTATATCAACAGTTGATGTTCGAACACCATTCACCGAAAATGAGCAAAAAGTGAAATGATCAGTAAATCGTTATCTGAAAAAATGATTTTCGCTTATTTTTATGACGACAAATATTTTAACTTTTGTCAGTATAGCGAAAATACTTAATTTTGAACGTTATATTATAATAACTACATATGACCCTATAATACCTAATAAACTTATTTTTGTGTTTTTAATTTAAGCATTTCGAAAAATCACACATGAATTAAAATTCAATCGACATCCTTGAATTATCCTATCCCAAATAGACAGGTAGTATGTACAAACTGGGGTTTGTACCCCTCTCGACGTGACAGGGGTGTCCATTGTTGAAAGCCAGCACTGCACCTTATAACTTACACGCGCACAGCTCGCCGATGATAATAATGCGTCATACATATTCAATCGGTGTATCTTTTGTGTGAAAATGAGGGAAAAAACCGATGCAGTTTTACACGGGATAGTTTCGCTCACCTTTTCGGATAGTGGGGTGGAAATAATCGAAAGAATCGGGCGTTTTTTTACAAAAATCTGACCGGTGAATCATTAAAAAGACGAAAAGGACGGGCCCCGTCGGGAAATCATCAATTGTATCATGAAGATATCGAACATTTGTTGTGCTTTTTTTGGTTATTTTGCACAGGTTGGTTTATTTGAATGGATATTTTGCCAATCGTGCTCATTCTCACATATCCGAACGATAATAATTCACCGCAAATTTAACCTTATATGACATTTCGATGGGACTGAATGCGAAATAATATTCTATTCATTCATCGATTATTTTGTATGCAAATATGTTAAGGATCAAATCATGACAGAAAAACATTCGATTCCCACGTTGTTTATACTAAATATTCAATCTGAACAGCGCAAACAATTCATGCAAATGTATAAACGACTGGGAACAAACGCAATCCTCGTTTTCACACATAGTTCACAATCGATAACTCTTTGCAAAAATTATACAAAATGAATCGAATTCAAATGCTAAATTTTCGAAACTAATCATGATACTTTAGGCGTGGAGACTCGAACTTCGAGTGTTTACCGGTCGTCGACAATAACAATTAGACAAAGCCAACTGAAATTGAATAAACACTGTTGGTGACGTTGCCAGAGTTCCTGTGCCGAAAACGGTTTATGCAATTCCCTCAAGAGTGTGTTATCGAATGAATAGAGGCACTTATTGTTAATTTACACCCCCTACTCGGTACGTATGCCTCTTCATCAGCCAGGCTCTTCATGTAGTAGGACGTACGCCCTATCTCCCTTGATGAGTTTTGTTAGTCATTTGCATGTTGATTTTGCAATTCACGTCCGTGTTTTGAGTCTAGTATTAGATATATGTACGTGTATGGTCAATGGTATGTTGTGGAAAAATCATGATTTTGATTAAACTTAAGGGAAGAATTGAATGGTTCGTGCAGTTATGGTAAATTTTTGTATAAAAATAATTCAGTTGAAATAGTTATGGTGTACTTTGAGTCTTATCTAATCTTTGTTCGCGAATCGTTCCGATGGCTTCCGCAGCGTTTTGTTTTCAACACAAATATCACACAAAAATATCAAGGGTTATAATAAAAAGCACGTCAAATCGAACGAGACATGAGTGATGATGATGATTTGCAAAAAATTGCACCCTTTGATGCTTTTTATGCTTAATGTTGCGCATAGTTATTTAAGACAAAAATGACGCATATAAAATAATTAAATATAAAAAAACGGACACAGCATATTTTTAAACTTATGCAAATTTAATGAAATTCAACTGGACAAAGTCCAGTGTTTGTTCTTAATTTGATAACGTCCCTAAGTGCCTTCGGACCATTCAGTTCCAGAGATCCCTCTTACGAACCTCTATTTAACATTCTCTGTTTATTCAATTATATACAATGGATACGAAATGAATTTTAATCTAGGCAAACTTTAAATATTCTCAAGCAAACGCCTAATTGGTCGGATATTTATTGAAGTCCGCGAACTTTAATTGAAACCTTGCTTTGTTGTGCGCTACGTCGACAAGTGGCTGTTTTGTACTTGCAAATTCGCTTTTGTGTTCGAAGTAACATCCATTAGCGGAAAGATCCGACAATGGTGCACCATTAGAGGGTAAAGGGTTGAATCTGAAATGTGTGTGTTTGATATTTATGCGCGTTTCAATTGAAAATGTTTCCATGATTTTCGTTTATGTATGAAATCGTTCATTTATATTTCTGTGAATTAATTGGGTAGGTCGTTTCGTGATGTCCTCACTAATTTCAACAATTTGATAGAACTATTAGTGGAAGTGTTCCACTTGAATAATCTCACGTACTTTCGTGGTGTGGTAAATTGTGATTTTGCGTGTCCTTGGTAATAAAGAATAAAACTCACCCCCAATTTATATAATATAATTTGCCCGCATTTATCTAATGAACTTCCCGGTGTCGAAAAAATAACACGTGCATTTTTTTCAACATATTCGTAATGTGCGTACATAATTCATGTACCTGTACTAAACATTCGACGATTAAAGTATTAAGATACTAATGATTTACATTGTCGTAATATTCATGACTTTTATTTACTCAATTATATAACGGTTTTTACCGAAAAAATATTTTTATTGATAAAAACCAACGGCCATACTCAATTAATTAATTGGCCGTAACGAAGGTTATACAATTTTTCCGTTTTCATTGCGACAATTATCAATTTAAATGGAACGTTGCAGGATATGATCATTGATTTAGGAAATGATTCGTATCGTGGAAGGATATTTAACACCTATTTGCCTAATGCATATATCCTGTAGTGTGCAAGTGCAACGATCATCAATAATCATCCCCCCCGCATCGTAAAAATAATATTGAAGGGAAAAAATGTGTGAAAAAACTGCTAAAACTTACAGTTTGTTGATTGAAATTTATGTCGTTTGACCACATGGTAATTTTATTATTTTCAATTATATGTATCGTATTTAGATTTCCTTTTTTATTATATTTTTATGTATAATATGATCGTGCGAAGTAAAGATGGATGGATTCGTCGGTGTAGAAAGAAAGACAAATGACGTGAATCCATTACCAAAGGGGAGATGTCGAAATATAATCAAATTTACCATGTTTTTGTTTCGCTGTTTATATTAGGTACTTTATGAAAATAAATATGACGTCAACACTTTCTAATGTTTTGAAAGATTTTTAGGACTATTGTTATTATCTTATCTTGTCTGGAAGATGTATAGTAGATGCGTTTAATATGTGTTCAGGTAAACGTTTTACCTGTTCAAAAATGACAACTTTTTTTTGTCGATAGTATCTCGTTCTACCTATTGGTCCAACAAGTCTATTCTTGTGCATAGGAGTAAATTAACGACCCTAAAATATAAACAAAATTAATTTTATTACGAAAATAATATGAGGGTCATAATAACGTTTTTCATCATCGATAAGCTCTCACATCGATGAATAATAAGAAAAAATACAAAAGTCACCCTTCTCGATGTATTTATATAAAAAATGAGGTCACATTCGATTCTGATGCGTTTTTTCATCATATCTGGCTTCTGTTTATTTATTCCGTTTTTCCCCCGAAATTCAATTTTTTCTACGTCTAAACATTCATTATTTGTCATCTTCCACACGGGGGGTGCGTTTTCTCTATCCCTCACACAAAACAGATCTGTTCAATGTTAAAACATAAAAAAAGCACATCAACCTTCCACTACTAATTTGATTATCGACGATTATATTTCGGTCGCACCGAAATTATATCAAAAAAACATAGCCTCACGAAAACCGTTCCATATTTAGATAAACATCCATATTTATGAACATATTAGATGGCTCGCTGATCAGTCCGTACATTTTATGACGACTTTCCGCTTTAACACGGTGAATCATCAACTTGTTAACAAAAGCGAAGATAACATCGGACCGGTTGCGAAAGCGAATCCGCGACGAGTCGAATTCGTTCAATTACAAAAATTAATTGCTAAATTGAAACGCACGGCCATCTTTGAAAATACGACCCAGTGAAACATAAACAGGTCCTCGGCATATTATTACGGCAACAGGTCTCCGAGGCGGAAAAAAAAACTGCATGTAAATATAAATGGATGCGTATTTATTTTGGTAATATAATAGCAGGCTAAGCTCATTTCTTTTGGACGCATAGAGAATTAATTATCGAAATGCGTTTGGTCCGTCGAAAATAAAGATCATATTTCTTTGTAAGTTTCTTTTATTTTTGA
The DNA here is from genome assembly GCA_028571205.2 of Hydropsyche betteni. Taxonomy (NCBI): domain Eukaryota; kingdom Metazoa; phylum Arthropoda; class Insecta; order Trichoptera; family Hydropsychidae; genus Hydropsyche; species Hydropsyche betteni. Next base: position 994,568 of record JAOXNN020000067.1, on the reverse strand, counting down.
CATTTTTTTTTTGCTTTTAGTGGTAGGGAACAGGTCGTTTTTGCAACACAAAAGTCCTATCTAAGCGGTTACGTCTCGCTGAAACCTTTTGTAATATGAAAATATAAACATACTAGGCAGAGGTTTCTAATTTTAACATTGTTCACTGATTGATTTAAATTAAAAATGTTTTTAATTCATTTCAATATTTATCAAATAATTTCAGACGAATCTGTCAAGTCTTATAAAACTATAAAATATTTACTTTCAATAAATGATCTTTTTTATATATATATAAAAAAAATCGAATTAGTATCCAACACGAGAGATCATCAACTCAAACACTTATCTCTTATATTTATTACTTTCATCGAATTTACGTACACCGAATTCGAACCCCTGACCTAAGTCCAGACCTCTGAACACGTGCAACGTTTACGTCGACCCATAAATCTTGGCCAGGCCATACTGTTCACTCAAAAGGGTCCATTTTCCATCCAAAAAGATACAAAACAAAGCAAAAAATATACACACAAGAGAGCTCCCATAGTAAAATCCGCTGCACTAACAACCGCCCAAAAACAAAGATGCGTCATCGGCGGCCGTAGGGAAAAAAAAGGGTCGCCTTTTATTATTTCTGGGAAACAGGTCCTGACTTCTCGGACTTGCACTCACCTGTTGTTGCCGAGATGCACCCGAAAGGACGTGATGTGCCCGTGGACATCACAAAGGATAAGCTCCAGGATTTCGGATCGGAGGAAGTGGGCGATCGTTTACCTGGTAGTACGAATTTCACGGTTTCTCAATTCGTATATCCGTTCTTTTGTGATGGTTTCAATGGTGAAAATCGAAGTAGATGTTAAATAAAGGTAAAGTTTTACAAGTGTGAAACGGTATTGTGTCGATTGTAAATATGACGAAAAAAGGATACATGGGTAATCCTGTTTGCGCTCGATTTTGAATATTGTACGGTGATGTTTTTTCGGAAAATTATTGTTGAATAATCCGATTGAATGAGCAATTTGTAAGAATACTGATAATGAATACTGATTGATAATGATAACGTTTTGGGGGAAATATCTATACCAAACGATTCATAAAATTGTCTACTTTTACATGCTTCGGAATGAAACATACATAAAAACTTATCAAACATCTACCGCAAACGTTCATAAGTAATAAGTGTTTCAAATACATGGGAAAAAATGCTGAAAATTTCATTTGCAAACCACTATGCCTACTCATATGTCGGAAAATCTAAGAAAATTTTTAAAGCCGTAGGCGTTTTTCCAGGCGCGTTACGGCTTATGGGCGGGGTCGGTAGGCGTGACCGAATTTCAACCAATCAGAGGCCTGTACGTATTTTTTCTTTGGTCGTATTTGTACGGTTTTCGTTTTTATCTAGCCTAAATTTTCATATTCTATAAACTAGAAGGAACAGCCGTGCCAAAACATATGTACCTACATTTGAACAGCTGATAGTTTGTATGAGCTTTTCGGAGTGATAATAATTAGGTCGAATGTAAATAGAATATTTTCGAATAATTGATTCTGAAGACTACACATAGTACGTACTTATATTTCTAAAGTAAACATGTTATAAATATATTTTTGTATCATTTCATTCAATACATTTCCATGAATACCAAAGAACGACATCATTATTAGAATTAGATTGCATTACGCTTCCGAGCAATTCAATTACGCGATATTCATCTAAATTTTTTTTTCTCGGTGTAACTTTATTATCATATTTTTCACCCCCCGATATTGTGAACGTTTTCACCCCACGAAAAGTTTTCATATGAAAAAAAATGTCGTCGATTTGTCATTCCGTCCACAGACGTCGGCAAGATCTTGATAACGACGTGCACCCGAGAAGAAAAAAACCTTCAAAATAAATGGGATACTATCAGCACACGAATTGACTCAGATTATTGAAGTTATGAAAATTTGATGGCTACTAGATAATTCAGAAAATTAAATTGAATCCATTTGCACATGTGAACGAATCGACTTTCGTAACATACATTTCAAATATTGAAAGTGCGCGATTTGTATTGTTAGTTTTTCATTATTTGATTTGCAAAATCATGTCTAGACAAAACCGATTGTGAGCGCTCGTTAAATTTTGTGTGTGTATATTTAATTTCATACGAAAGTATTGTTGTATGATTGTTGAAGTTACGCGCGGAATAATAAATGACTCATCGCACATGCGATACAAAAATTACAACGAATTTTACGACCCGACAATAAGAAATGAACGTCAAAAGCCAGATCAAATCATCGACATGTAAACGTCGAAAAATTAAAATTCAAAAAATGAAAAATCACCACTCGGGAGCGCCTCCGGGGAAATCATTTCGATAATGATCTTCAACTTCTTAACGCGGGACGGGCAACCGCAAAATACGCACCGCGGTGGGTGCAATTTTTCGAATTTTCGTTGCGAATTTAAATTTAAATTCCGCCATTATATTCTGAACATTTTTAATATGAACTCGTACGTTTGTTTTTGCCGGATACGGCGTTATCTCGTCGATGCGCTTTTAATTTGCTAACCGTTGAACCGCAGGGGACCGGCCGCGTATTTTCGGTTTGTTTTCCTCGGTTTTTTTCCTTTTTCGGTCGTTTTTTTTTCGACGTTTCGGCCAAAGGACTGGTTTTTTCGACGTCGCGTCTTCGTCGTTTATTATGTATTTCGAACGGACGGAAAATAATTGGCACCTCTGTCCACAAAAATTAGCTCGGATCTTCGAATCGGCTTGTCTAGTCCACTTAGTCGTGATTAGACTCTACATAAATCTTTTTTTAATGGCAAAAAAATAATCTCGCCGTTAGATTGGGTCGATTTTGTGTGTGTGCTTCTTATTTTCGTAATTCGAATTCGATGCGGATTTTTTTTATTGGCGAAGAATGTTTTTGTAAATTTTGTAGTGTTATATGAAATTATTAAAATTATGTTTTCGATTTTAGGTTATCGTATCATATGATAAACTCAAAAATATTACATTTGATTCATACATAATATTATATTTTTCAGTAAACTATAGAATTTTTTTTCTTATTTACAGAGCGATAAAGAAAGACTGAAACCGATAAAGCGAAGGAAAAAGGAAAACGCAAAAATGATAAAGTTGACTAAAGAACATTTGCCAACTATTGATTGCATCACTATTTAGCTTTGTTTATTTGAACAGTTGGAACAAATTTCAAAAATGATTTGTGACCTTGTAATAATATCGGCATTATCAAAAATCTAGACGGTTGCACCATACATATCTACATTGAAAGTTAAAGAAATCTTTATTCAATATAAATTTAATCGTCTTCTTTTGGTGGTGACTATAATGACGATATACGTATCAACAAAATATACGTAAATACAAAATAAAAATTTAACCGTTGTACTCGAATCGAAATACCAAACCAACCAAAAATACCTAGATTGAAACAAACCATTGACAATATCGACCATTACGTCTTCCGTCATCGAGTCACCTTGACAACTATCGTCCGATCATCGATCAGCGAAAAACCACCCATGATGACTAAAACCAAGCCAACCATCTAACAATACCTAGATTGAAACCCACTACCGACAACAACAATATTTCGATTGCACCACACCGTTTCCCGCTTTTGAGAGACCTTGAAAACCATCATCGACTCGATTCTCGATCAGCGAAGTCTCCGGTGGTGTTTAAAACATAATCACCCACCAACAAATAATATCCAGACCAAAAAATACCGCCGACAATAACAAGCGATCCGTCTCCCGTCATTGAGTCACCTTGACGACCACAATCCGATCCTCGATCGTCGAAAAGACTCCGATGGTGACTAAAACCAAACCAACCTTCGAATAATACCTAAACTGAAACCCGCCACTGACGACAACGTTCTTTCAATTGCATAATACTATCTCCTGTCATTGAGTCACCTTGATAACCACCATTCGTTCCTCGATCATCGAAAAGACTCCGATGGTGACTGAAACGAAACCAACCATCGAATAATACCTAAACTGAAACCCACAGTGGTGGGTTTCAATTTGTCAGTGTGGGGTTTGTTTGTTTTTGTTGTCAGTGGACAACAACGTCTTTTCAATTGCATCATACTATCTTCTGTCATTGAGTCATCTCGATGACCATCATCGACCTCGATTTCCAATCAATTAAAAGACAAAACTTAACAAACCATACCTATACCGAACCCACCCAATACCGTCTCCCGTCATTGACTCACCTTGACAATCATCATCCGATTCTCGATCAGCGACGACTAAAACCAAACCAACCACCGAACAACACCTAGACCGAAGCCCACCGCCGACAACAACCATTTGCACCGATTGCACCACACCGTCCCCAGTCATCGAGTCACCTCGGCGACCATCATCGACCCCGATCCTCGATCAGCGAAAATCCTCCGATGGCGCAGCGGTCGTCAACCCGCTGGTATCGGTGACCTCGTTAGGCGGTCCGTTCAACCCGTTCTTGGGCCGTCCGAGTGCCGAACTTGGGTGCACTCGCGTTGTGCAACGACCCGTTGTGCAACTGCAGTCGGGGTCATCGCATTCGCGAATCTTAGATCCGTCATCACGTGATCGTCTGACGATGACGCGGAGCGCGTCGTCGGCGGTGGACGGGCGCCAGGGGTTGTTCACCTTTTTGGGCTCGGGTCGGATACGTATGTCTTTTTTTTGGAAGTGAATTAATATTGAAATCGATCGAATGTTGCGAAAGTGTGTATAGTGAGAAAATTAAAATATTGAGTGACGTGATGCATACCGTGTTTACTCGAAAATAAGACTATGATTATAAAGGATGGTTTTAATGTAAGACTTGCCCCGAAAATCAGACCTAGTGAAATAAACATCGCATTGGCGTTGTATGAAGGTGGTCGAGCGGCAATTCTCCGGTACGGCGAAATGCGTCTGTATTTAAATTTAGCATTTAGCATTATTTAAAATGTAATTTAGCTTTGATTTAAATTTAGAATCAAATGAGCCATATTTGGATTTTGCTCGAATTTTGGGAACTAACCTAATTTAAAGGTAAAAATTTTATTCATTTGGACAGAGTAGCTGTCCAGAAACAACATGTGAACTTAACATCTTTGACGCTTCCCTATCATAAGTCACAACGAATATTAATGATTAAAAATCAATAATAATATGAAAATTATTTTATAAATATTTTTATTTGGTTATATTTGACTTTGTCTTTATTAATTTTTTGATATATTGTATAATATGTACATTGTCATTATATTTTTCATTGCATACTTTTTTAATTATGTAAAAAAAGTTATTTGAATGATGGTTTTAATATAAAACCTACCCCGAAAATAACACCTAGGGCAGTTTTCGAGTGTAAAATTAATATAAGAACGGGTCTTATTTTCAAGGAAACACGTTTGTAGTTGAACATGTACCAGTAATTGACCGCTTTTCAGAAAAAGGTAAAAATTAAGATTTTTAAAAACGATGAGCTTTCGGAAAGGTTGCGATTGATAATATGTAATAAATAGCTAGTCTATTGTATCCTTTCCGAAAAATTTTCATTTTAAAAAAGGTTATTTTTACGTTTTTCTGAGAAGTGGACAATTCCTATTGGTGCATGATCAACCGCTGGTGCATTAATTTACTTTTCATTATAATAATGAAAATAAAATTTATTTGAAAGTAATGTAACACCGATCGTGTGTATTCGTTTCTTACTCATCGTATCTTTACCGGAAATTAATAAAACGCGAATTTTTGTGTATTATAAAAGGCTAGCATTTGATTTTGATCAATTTTCATAATTTTATCTGCTACAAAAAAAAATGTATAATAACATAATAAGTCGTAAAATCAATCTGATTTTTAATTATCTTCTAAATAATCGTATTGTTTTAATATCTCAAAAAATTTCCTCGAATTTTTTCAATTTTTCCTGCTACATGAGATTGAAATCAAATTATGATTAATTTTCGGTATCGATGTACTGTTTAATTTACATGTGTACTTTTTTATGCATACGAAAAAACATACATAATATTTGCTGATATTCTAAAGATGAAATATATAATATGACTCGATTCTTTTTAATTAATTAAAAACTTATTCATATTTTTTTACAACGATGTGATTTATGTCACGTACTTCCCGATGTAGCACTACTCCAAATTTTTATCACTACGCAAACTCGCAAAATACAATACAAGCAATACAAACTCGTTATCAAATATTTACCGATGCACAAAACAAATCATCATCAACCCTATCAAAACAAGGAAAAGGACAGTTTCACTCTGTCCAAACGCGAAATGTGTCATTATGCGATTTGGCAACATTTGATAAGACAAAAGCAGAAACTTCATAAAATATGCTCACGCACCAATCGTGCATGACTAATGGACACGTGCGTGTGCACTTTCTAATCCCTAGAACTTGAAAAACGACGTTTTGCCGAAAATGTACACGCTTTCGTGCAGTTTTGAAATATTTAAAGTGACCGTCTGGAGTCGAGACGGCGATCTTTTGTCCTAGACGCGATTCGACGTATTGTCTGGTAGGATTGTGCGCTCAAAATGTAATTTAAATAAGGTCCATAATTGTTCGGGGTTGTTAATTTTTATCGGCGCCATGTCGCGACTTCTAGACGTTTTCGTTTTTGTCCCTTTTCGTTTATGACCGTCCGTTTTGCTACCTAACCATTTTTTTATGGGAACTAAATGTATTCAGTCAAATTTAAATATTTTTCGGGTCAGTGTAAATAAAAGCAAAGGTAGTTCAATCTAATTTCAGTTAAATTAATTAAACTAGTATTGTGAGTATTAATTAAAAATTGAAACATGTATATATAATACACTCGGGTATCGAGTAACATGGTTTTATTTTTGATATTACACGGTTAATGAATTGTCATACATTTATAATCATAACACGATTTTAGAAAAACAAAAAATTAAAAATTAATTAGGCAATGCTTTACTAAGGTACGTAAATGATTTATTGGCTAATTTACATTTTAGCATGAATAAAATTGCATTATATGTGTGTAAATTATTTTTTTAACGAATTTCGGCGGTAGTTGGGATGTTATATTTATCAAATTTTTAACCGGGTCTTAATAAGTTTCGGGTTTACATGTTATTCACATTTTGACATTCGAGCTGTTAACATGTGCAAATTCAGACGATCTAACAATTAAGGAAAATGATTTATAAACATTGTCAAACATAAACTTCCCACAACACACACACACGTAAAAATTACGCACAAAAAACTTTAAGAAACCTAATTTGCGCACTTATAATGCAAAAAATACGTGTGAAATATTAAGAAATTTAATTTAACCACCTATAATGCAGTTTATTTAAATACGTAAATGTATATTTTCTATATTGTTTATTAAAAAAGAGATGTTAATATACTTCGATATTTTTTGTAACGAAAACCCTAATTTTGTACGAACTTGCGAACGAACTTAAACATTTGCGAAATTGACCGCTTTATCTATAACATATTTAACAACGCCCCAATAAAGCATTCTTCATCGAAATATTGTGACAGCTCTCGATTATTCAAAAATTTGTCGCTTGTTTATGTTGTCAAAAAATGAATCTTTTTTTCATTTAAATATGTATGTTTTTTATGAAATTGTGTAGTGCATTAATCAGTGTTATGCGAAATTCGCGTGCCTTTTACATGTTCAGAATGAAATGGGTCATAAACCGCGGAAGGATAAAATTCAATCTGAACGAATTTACAATATCCTTTTCCTGTTGTTTGGGATGATGATTATGCGAATTCGAGGATTGGGCATACGAAAATTGACGAATAAGATATGCCGTTTGATTTCTGTTACGTTCATTGTTTCATTGTTCGCGCGAAGAATAATTAAAAATTGCGTACTCATTCTGGAATTTTTCTCGAAAAAATATTTTATCCACATATCCGTTTCAACTTCGAACTGTATATGAGTTTAAAAAAAATGTATTACACGAGTAATTACTGAATCATTCGCCATGGAAAAGTTACATTGTGTGGTAAATGATTAGTTAACAGAAGGAAACATACACTTATCACATACATTATCAACATTATGAAAATGTGACGTAAATATTTGAATGTAAACATACACAATTGAATTTTTAAAATTTAATCAAAAATAGGTTTTTTAACTATAAAGCAAGGTTTTTTTATCAATTCGATATTTCATCGATTTAATTTACATAAATGTTGCACTCAATAAAATCAAAATAAATAGAGCAATTAAAAATTGAAAGTAAGACTTAAATCACAATCAGATTCAAACAAAACTCTTTCCTTATGTTAATTAATCCGACTAAACGCTGAAGAGATCTCAACTGAAGATTTCGAATTTGTTTGCGATCCAAAACACGATATTGTTTATTTGTTTACATACGTCATCATGATGGGATTTTCGGTGGAAAACAATGAGGCCAATGTTAGACCACAGTCGGGTTGGACAAACACAAGATTGCGGTACGATAATTACGAAAAAAATTATCGACAGGTCATTTGTTATAATATTGCGCATCTATTGGATCTCGACAATTAACAAACAACATAATCTCGAGTAAACAATGACGGTTTTTTACCGTCAAACAGATTTATGTGTACAGCTGCGTTAATCTAATTGATTCTTCATATTTGCACATAGCCGAAATGCGCAATAATTGGATAGGTCTTTTCGGAAATTTCGAAACTTAATGAATCAGAGATTATTCCGATCGAAAATTTCTTATCTCGAGTACTTTGGATCGTTCAGTTCATGATCGTTCCAAAATCCTGGTATGTTGTATCGGTTATTTGTAGAGTAAGATCAGTTACTAAGAACAATATTTACACAAACAAAACGGCGGTCGGGAAAAACATCAATGTCCAACAAACACATTGTGGAAAATACGTGAGGTTAACGACGCAATTAATGTGCAAACAATTAACGGTCGGTGAGTGTGTTTTTTGATGTTGAAAAAAATCATGTTGACAAACACAAAGGGCAAAAATCATTTGATGCATTCGTGCGAAACCGCAGAATAACCGCATCCGATTTGTATTTGAAAATCGCGCGAAAAAATATAAAACAGAGTCGATTCGGAACACGTGTATAGATAAGATCCTTTGTTTGAGAAATAATACGATTTTCAAACATGAGGACATTTATTAATACGTCCGGCCGTTTCAAAAATATATATAAATCGAAACGACACGTAAGCGTCGATAAAACACGATACGATAATTTTTTTAAATAATCGCATAAAGGTATACATAGAAGACATTGTACCAGTGTCAATAAAAAGTTTGTTATTCAGACAGTTTGTTATTAGTTTGTTAAGTCAGACGTAAGTCTGAAACGTCGATTCGATTGTGTACAAAATGATG
>JAOXNN020000067.1:971583-985086 GCA_028571205.2 Hydropsyche betteni | reverse complement strand
TATTCAGACAGTTTGTTATTAGTTTGTTAAGTCAGACGTAAGTCTGAAACGTCGATTCGATTGTGTACAAAATGATGTATAGGCCTTCAAAGTATTTTTAATTTCTAAGAAATTATTCTTATCGATGTAAAAATATAATTTTTATATCGTGATGGCAAAAATGTGATATTATATTTATTTTTAAAAAATGCGTCGCAAAAAAATACATACTTCAATACACCAAGAATATGATTCATATATATTTTCTAATTATAATATTTAAATATTAAAAATATCCAATAATAACTGGATATAATAAAATATACTCTAATATAAAATAAAAATCATGCACTAGTTTCTATTAATTATACTTCAAAAATATTAGAACGTCGATCGATTAAATTAAAACGATACATTTCACAATATCCAAACCCAATTTAATAATCCAAAAACACAAAATATTCTTAGAATATAAAAATACATAGAAATTCGATTGCGCCACAATTAACATTTCGCAACTCCCGAACCGCACCTAGCAACAAGATTATTTTCCACGGGAAAAATAACCACAAGGCATTCGCGAGTTTCTTCCGTTTCCGATAAACGAACGACGAACAAATTGAACAAGGATAAACAGATAAAAAGCGAAACAGAGAAAATGGCGTGATCCGTAACGAGCCAATCGAGCGTTTCGCGAATTAGTATGCGTGTCAGTTTCGTTTTTCGCGTATGTAAAACGAATTAAATGTATTGTGAAATGATGAAATCGTCTCGAGTCGTTTTCTGGGTTGGATTTTTGTGGGTGTGTCGCGTTTTTGACGTTTGTCGATGTGACGTTTTGATTTTGGGTGGAAGTTTCGCGGTTTTTTTTGTATTATACAATGCGTGTGTTGAATGTTGTGTTTTCGTATGCCGAATTCACAGTTTACTTGTTTGAACCTGTCGTGTGATAATATATTTTTCATGGACGTTTTCTGAATTCAGGGTTGTCACAATTCGTTATCGATCTATTTTATATATTTATCTCAGTTCCAGTGTAAACTTTTGTTTGTTTACACCCATACTAGTTTGGGTATACCCAAACTGTCGATTTTAGTCTGAATGTCAACTGACAAATTTAACCTATTTGGGTTAGCATTTTAGCTTGAGTTGTGAAAACGTATTCAAAACAAATTCACGAAGTTCAAACTGACACGACGTGAAGACACTACGCGTATTTTTCGATCATTATTTGACATACCAATTTCCACCTTATTGATACTTAGCATAAGAACGTTATCTGTGTGCAAATAACTTAAATTGTCATACTACATTAACAATTGGACTAGAGCTGTCACAAGGTGTATAAACAGATTAGTTTGTTCATGCATAAGCGAAGTGGACACTTAAACTGTAAGATATTAATTAATTAGGAATTTTGATCCTATTTCATTTCAAATTGATAATGATTTGTTAATTTGCAATAAAAAAGTGTCAATACGAAATGAAATAGGATAAATTTTAAATTAATCTATATTTCAGATTAAATTATCATTTCATAAATACATATTTATTGATTCAAACTATTTTAAAAAAAATTCTTGTAATACCGACACGAATGATAAAATCTATCTATTTATAAAATCTCGTCTTTCGAAAATTCCATTGATTCATTCGTATAAATCGTATATATTTTAGACCAGTATGAAATGCGCATGAATTAAATCCATCAATTTTAATATTACATTTTTATCCATAATCCTATGATGGTTAAATATGTAAACCGTATAAGCAAGAGTGGCTCTTTATTAAAATTGAGTGACGTTGACGCGTACAAACTTTAAAACGGTTTTATTGATAATTTGCATATAAGGGTATTCTCCATCATTTGATTGTAGACTAGAATGTAAGCTGTTTTTTTTTTTTGAGTGAAATAATTAACCCCTAAACGCAGCTTGTCATATGTAAAAGGGTGATCGTGGCTCGTTTACATAAATCATATTTTAGTAGAACGATCCACCTCAAATATTCGGCGTTTTCATAAAATTTGTAGTTACTTTTGTTCTTATTGTTATGCAGTTTTATTTTTATTCTGCTAATTTATATTATTTTTGCGGGTATATTGTAAGATTTTAAAGTAGATTACTTATTAGATATTTTCAGTGAACGATGTTTGTTGTTTTTAAGTTGGAGAACCTGTTGACATGGCCACAAATTTGACGCTAACAACATACTTAATTGCCAGTTTGATTCACAAGAAAAAAATATGTAAATTAATTAGTTGCCTCCATCTTTTTAATAAAGAGTGATGGACATCAAACTAATTATAATGATAAACGCACATAAGTTTGTCTAAAATTAATTTATATTGTTTCAAAATTTATAAACAAAATATGTTTTTCGCATCAATAGTAATAATAATCAATTTCCAATTTGAAAAATAAAAACAAAATTTTGATATCACTTAATTGTTCATCTGATTATGAGATTATTTGATAAAAACAATTTTTAAAATTCAAATTATAATTCAATTAAGATATTTCACACATAATATAGTGATTATTATTTTCCCAAATTTACTATTATAATAGATACGTAATTACAAAATAATAAAAAAAATGGACGATGCACAAATTGAATCAACAAAATATTATACATCGAACGTATTAGACAAATATTGATCAAAACAGATAAGATTAAAATGAATGCGTATGAAAAATCTAAAAATCATCACAATCGGTCGACTGCATTTGCAATCACCATTCAAATCTTAATTTTAAATAAAATCCATATTAATTTAATTTAATAATTCTGTCTTATGGTCGAATTTGAAATGTAAATTTTTTTTCATCGTTTAATTTCAATTTTTCAACAATAAAATGATATAAAAACACAAATAAAACCCAAACCCCAAAAAAAATCCGATTCTCATCCACCGACATACGAAAAATCCCGCGATAACCCTGAAATTCAAAAAAGCGCGCTTATCACCGTCGACGTCGAGCTTGCGCCGCACCTGGCCCGAAAATGCCCGCCCTTACGGCCAAAGCGCGCCAACTCGCGGGGGGGGCGGGGCCCCGCTTATCTTCCCTCCCTCTCACTCGCACGCCGAACCCGCGACAGCCTATAAAAAAGAGGTGGGGAGAGGCTCGCGCTAGTCTCGTCGCACAACTCGCACGAGCACGTCGTCAGTGTTCTCTCGGCCTGCGAAGTGATCGGTTGTCCCCCCCTGCTAATCGTTCAGTCGCGCAGTCTCTAAAAACGGTGCAGTCTCCGAAAACTGTGCAGTATCTGAAAACCGTCGCGCGAGTCACACGCGCAAAAACGAAAACCGTTTCCGAATATGGCCGTTTTGGATGGATTTCCGCAAACACCTGAAGCCGGTGTGCCCCTGTTGTGTGCCGTCATCGAATACGAACTCCAACTTTTGATCGTTTTGATCATATTGCGATCATTTTAAATTAAAAAAAAAAAAACTTTTAATCGTGCGATTTTTATATATAAATAAACATTAAAAAATGGCGAAAGGATACCTTCCGTCCGTCGAAGTGACCGACGCTCAATACGAGATGCTCAACAGGCTGCTTATGGAACTTTGCGATCTGCTCAGGGTGCTGATGGTGACCAGAGGAAGCGAACTGCCCACCGGTGAGTTGCAATGGCCCTGTTACAGTTGCAAGAGGTGCATCCTTTTGAGGGATAACCCGAAGCTGATCGTCAGCGTGAAAAAGTGGATCGACCAGCTCGTCTATATATTGAGGTCTATCTGATGGCGGTCGGGCTCGATTATGGCTCCTGATCTATTATTGTTGCTGGTCGATTCCTGATGGCGAGTTGGCTCCGAAGTGTTGCGTCATGGTGGCGAGACGGTGTCTCTCGGAAGTTTGGTGGTCGATTTGTGTTTTTCGTCACGTGATGATCGGTGGTGACCGCAAGGATTTACTTGTATTTTTATATGTAATGTTGTTTTTTCCTTGCGGTAAGATTTTTTTTTTATTTTTCTCGTATCTACTAACATTTTTGTACTTAGACTGTGCTTATAATAATTTTTGTGATATGGTTATATTTTGACGATCATCAAATTTGTTCTATAAAATAATTAGTTTGGTAAAACTATTTCTAATTTATTAATTAGTTCAATTTTTTAAATTATTTTTCAATGCATGAATTATTTGTAAATATCACTTATTATTAAAACCTTGCACTTTATGTAAATACTTATTTTCTTTTATTTATTTACATCCCGATTCCTTTTTCCTATCCCATTAATTTTTCAGTGGTGGTCAGTAACAGTAGATAGTAATTTGGTAATTGGTGTAATATAAGAAATGTTCATTTTGCAAAAAAGTTTTATATATTCTTTTTTTTTAAATTTTATATTTTGAATTTCACAACTTTTTCAAAAATGAACGTATCTTGATAAGCATGCGCTTGACACAAAACCTAACATTTGCCCACTCGCAAAAAAACTCAAAATGATATACGTTGATCAGAATTATATTTTACATTATTACATGAAAAAATCTACACAGATCAATCAAATAGTATTCAATTTACAAATTATAGCACGTTCATCAAAGTATATCATTACCAAACTCCGCAGATCACATAACCACACTGCAAATTTCACTTTTAACCGACAGAAAGTAAGACCAACACTAGACTACATTCTCGCACGAGGTTTAATTATGTCAAGCGAGCATGCTAAAATTATGCCAAGCCTGTTTGTTTATCTGACCAAGGTTCTTGAACCTGTTCCGTGTCGCGCAAGTCACATCCTGATCACACCCACACCGCTGCACAGCAAAAATCGCCATAATAACACAATATTATGCCAATATTGGTACTTAGAGTCAACGCCTTCTGGTTGATCATCGCCGTGGCCTTGGACTTTGATCCTTTGGGTGTTCTTTTTGGTCTACTTTCACCTGCTTAGTCATCTTACGGTTCTTTCTGTTTGTTGTTTTACGAATGACTGCGTGCGTTGACAATGGATCGTCTCGGGGTGGTTATCGAATTTACATAAACATCGTGTAATATGATACTGACCAATTTACGGGTCGTTTAGAATCTATTAGGGTTTTTTGTGGTGTAATAAAGTATTGGTGTAATGATGGTGATGTTTTTAACCGACAGCCCTTATAAAATGATTAATTTGGTCCAATTTGTTCGGAATTAATTTGAATGTTGTGTTATTTTGATGATTTTTGGTAGTTTAGAAAATGTATTAAGTAGATTTTAGAATTGTGATAAAACATTACTGTATTTACTGATTGAAATTCATTTTCATTTTTGAAATGATCAAAATTAGTATTTCAATCACGAGGAAAAAATACATTTACTGTTTTATCACCGTTATATTTGCATGCGTAATAAAACATATCACAAAAACAATTTCAAACAGCTCTAAGTACAAAAAAAATATTAATTTTCAATAAAATCTATGTACTTTACTAAGGTTAAATCTTTCAACCTCTAAATTCGCACATGCGAACATAAAAATCAACACCGATCATCATTGTCGAACAATAATCACGCAAATTCACTTTCCTTGTAGACGGTCGCGGTCATCAAACGTCACAAACGCGCACGCGATAATTGTGATTCATTCATAGCTTTTAATTAATACAAAATTAATAATCATAACGATTTCATAACACGGAATCGATATTCTATCAATATCAATTAAATAAAACGTAAAAGCGCACGCCACTGATGCGTTCAAAGCACAGATTCTAAATTATTTGTTTCCACAGATCCTAAATATGTGTGCGCTTGATAATTATTAAAAAAAAAGATAGATGCATTCGATATTTGTTTTTTCAGACAATGCCCGCGTTACGTCATTGCATAAAATTACATGCAGCTGCATTCGAATGACGTGTCCGTTAGTATTACGGTAGTAATACTACGAGTACCACTCGTCCATAGTGTTAATAGTCGGTCAGTGGTAAATATTATGGTTTTGCACTTTATGACCGCGAGACAAAGGCGTTTTGCCAACAATGCCGTGCGAAAGTGGACGTTTATTTTAAATTTTGCAATCGCGGCATACGAAAAGTCTTCGAATCGATCATCCGCTTGTTATTCGTCTACAAAGTTAGTGATGTATCATAAAAAAATGTGTATAAAAGCGCATCGAACGAGGTTGTTATAATTGTGATGCAGCGAACTCGCTTCAAGGCCAGTGCATACATTATGCGCTTTGTTTCAAAACGTTGCACACACATATGCGCGAATTTGCATCGATATTTTATATTATTTTTATTTTTTTTGTGGTTTATACGTAAAAGGTGCTCGGTTCGATGCACTCGTTTCGTGCAAAGCAATACCGAATTGAAAGTATTAATTTTTTTTGATTCGTATATTAGATTTGTGGAGAATATGTGTTGCATCATATCGAAGTGTTGCGCAATTGTATCGATTTCGATTTTTGAAAATCGACGGTTGAATATGTACGTTTGGTAGATCAAGGGACAGGTCGTTCCTAATCTTTGTTTTGGTTCTGTCTCCCTCTGCAAACTGGTTCCATGATCGCCCTTTGGTTTTTCCTTTTCGAATGGAACACCTGTGCTCGAAACCCGGGTACCTAAGATCACTTCCATCACTTCGAAGCCTTCCCATTATTATTTATTCTTTTATTTTCGTGTTCGATGCACCGGGATTTGTACAATGTATTGTGTGAGTCTTACGCAAATTGGACGTTATTTTTTTTTAGATATCATTGTTTCAATAATTAATTGTACTTTCATGATAAACCAATTTATATAATTCGAACAATGGGCGAATATTTTTCGGGGACTTCTTCGAATTTTCAATATTTACCAAACAAACCATTGTTCGTTGCGTTGAAAAATGATTTATCGATAGTTTCTAGGAAACTACGTTTTAACTGTCTTATACATATTCCAGTTTGAACATCGCCATGACTAATTCTCATATGCACAGGTGTTTCGTTCCTCCCGTGCGTGACTCTCACAACACACCGCAGATTATCCCGCACATCCTTCTTAATCATACGAAGCTCTAATTTTTCTACATCCATTTTCTTTACGGGTTATCCGTGCTGCAGTCTCGGCCATGTTTCCGATTTATCTTTGTATATTTCATATGAAAGATACATTTTTTCTTTATTGGATAACAATTTTATTTTTCTTTCTTTCACAGCTCATGTTTCTCCGAGTCTCCAACTGCCAGACTTGCTACCGAACCACGTCCGACCCCAACTACCACGCAGGAGGGTCTGGTCTTCGCAAACGCCGCCGACGAGTCCCTCCTGCAGCTTCCACCACCTTTCGAGGACCTTCAGCGAGGTCTTCGACGCTGCCAACAATGGCCAGCCGATGGGGCCGTACGGAGACGACGAGGTGTTCTGTCCACCTGGTGCGGTCAACGCCCCCGTGGCCATAAGGTCCTCTTTGCCCCCGAGGCAGAGACGAAGAAGGATCAGGACCAACAGCCTCCGCGAGACCAGGCGAAAATCGGCCAGGAGCAAGAGCGACGATTGCCCGGACGAGAGCGCCAGGAGGGATGCCGAATCTAATGTAAGTCCTGATTCATTGGATGTTTATTTTAGATTCTGTTTTTTTTTACCTTGAATAAAAATGTACACGTGTTATTTTTTAAATTGAATTATATAAACATATGTCTAGTCGCGTTAACCTTTTAAGGGTTTAATGCCTTATTATGAACGGTTAATTTATGCAAAAATGTTATAAACATAACATTCCATTTAAAAAATAATAGAAACATTAAGATTTTCTTATTAACGTTTACAATAGACGTCATCAAAACGAACCCTCTTTAAAACGCGACATCTTAATTCGTAATTGGATCCGCCGACCGAAAAACGAGCTCTTAACAACCATTTTTCCATTTAATTCGCTTTTCAAACCGACAAAATCTAGATCCGAAATCCCCGCAGACATTCGCACCAGGCTATCCAATTAAAAACCTCCATTAAACCAACCCCGCTTCTTCTTCCGCCAGGTCGAACGAAGGGACCAGCCTCAGGCGTCGCAATCCGACCCCGTCAAGAAGGAGGAGGACTCCGAGGAGTCCTTGGTCTCCTCGCTGATAGCCAGGAAGCTGGGAGGACCCATCTGCACGGCCGTGGTCATCGTCCTTGGCTGGAGGTTGATCTCCAACATGCGGTGAATCGGCCCCGGTGCGGATCGAAAGTTTTTTTGCGAGTCGTTCGGATGCGTTTTTTCGGCAGTGGATCGCGGATTTTGGCCATAAGTCGCGGCCGTCGGGCGTCCAGTTCCCGCTGCCTCATTTTTCGACTTGGGTAATTTTGCGAAGTGAAGATTTTTC
Organism: Hydropsyche betteni; assembly: GCA_028571205.2. Taxonomy (NCBI): domain Eukaryota; kingdom Metazoa; phylum Arthropoda; class Insecta; order Trichoptera; family Hydropsychidae; genus Hydropsyche; species Hydropsyche betteni. Next base: position 976,812 of record JAOXNN020000067.1, on the reverse strand, counting down.
TTTTTTTTTTGATCGGTTTTGATCGAATTTTCGTTTTTTTGTATAGGTTTAAAATTGTATCCAAAGTTGTTAAGATTTTTTTTTGAGCGCGATGGGGTGTCTTATTTGAATTTCTTTCTTTTATCTTAAATAAATTATAGGTAATTTTTTTCGTATTTCTATACTGGTTTTGTTTTTATCAACTCTGAAATATTTTCTTTTGATTTTGTTCGAATACTAGTTCAATGATTAGTATTTCAGGGTTTAATCGCTTTAGTTTATAGTGTTTTTTTTTTCAATTTTATTTTGGTGTGTATCATAAATAATTGAATAGGTCTTATTAGCGGTAACGACGAAGATATTTCGTAAATATTTTTCTATTTTTGAATGGATCGGAAAGCGATTTTTATTGTGATTGTAGCCAAAATGGCGCGAACAGGATATTGACCTGTATATTTTTTTAAACGTCCGATTAACTTTTCTTTGTTTTATTTTTTTTTCATCTAAAGTATGTTCCAAAGATCCGAAACCTAAATCAAAAATATATTGATCTCATTTTAAGTAAATGTGAAAAGAGATTTTTTTTTAATATAATAATGATAACGATAATTGTACTTTTTAATAGTAATAATTGTGCCAATTGTGTATACTGTTTTTTGATTGTGTAAAATATTCGTATGTAAACAACAGTAAATACTGGTGATTTTCTTGGCCAAGTCTTTTTCATTTTTTTAGTAATAATAATTTTTAAAATATTTTAAAACTGATTTGTCTAAAATTGAACATTGAAAATTTTTTTAACTTTTCAGTATCTCAGAGTCTCACTGAAATAATTTTTTAATTCAGAAATTAAAAATATATATTTAGATATAGATTATATAGATAATTTATATTTGAAAATATATTTATTTTTAATCGAAACGAGTTTGACTCTAATACGCAGTATTTCTGCAGAACCTCCCTTTCGGTTCGCATGTAAAATAAAACGAAAGCTTTCCCTGTACAAATTCGACTTACTGCCTATATGAAAATTGTATTTTTTTTTTGTTTTTTTAAATAATTTTGTTTTTGTAAAAAAGTCAAGACGAACATGAGATGTAAAACCGTTGTTCGCTATAGTTTTCCTATGATCTCTCTTAGATAAGTCAGGTGGCGTCGTCTGTTGGACGCATAGCGCCGCGACGCCCCTAAAAAATAAATCATCTTTTTTGTAAATATATTGATAAATTTAAAAAAAAATGTACAGTGTATTCTACACGGACCGGCACTGGCTTTTTTTAACGTAGTCGATTTTTTTAAATGGAAATTTTCGGATTGATCTCGTTTTTATTATAGTTCAACGTGCCGTATTTTAAATGTAAATTATCAGTGTCGCACTTATTTAAATTAAATATTTTTCAAAATTTTATATTAACGGATTTGCTATTGTGCCATTTTTCACTGTATATAAAAAAAATTCCACTACAATTTTCGTATACTTATCGATGTTCGCTTCAACTTTTGTCGGATTCGAAATTTTTCTATCAATTTTTTGGAAAAAAGTATATAATATTGTATTTTAAAAAGTTAAAAGTATCGTATTTGGTAATTTTTGTAGTTTTATACGAGATTCGGCGTCTCAAAGTCATGAACGTGTATTTTTGAACGGCGAATATTTTTACCGAAAGTTTTTTCTATCGTATTAATATGTTAAAATAAGTTATAAATATACTATTGTAAATACATATGTTGCTTGTGACGTAATTTTATTTTATAATCGTGGAATATTGTGTAGCGGATATAAAAATATTGAAATACTTCTATTGAAATATTTTTATGACGAAACGAAGGATATGTTATTTACACGAATGATATATTTTAAAGCAATTCCACATTTGTAATAAAATTAAAACATAAAATAATAAAAAAAAACAAAAAAAAAAAATTAGAATAAGTTAAAAATAATTTTCACAGGGCCGTCGTCAGGTTGTGACATTCACTGCCAATAAAAATTAAAACGCGCATTTTTCAAAAATCAAAATTTTTTATCATGCAATAAAAGACGGCCCTCTTTGAATCGAAAGCGTTTCTGTGTTGAAAATATCAAAATCGAAAAAAGACGCGTCATTGAACTGAAAAGCGGTGAAAGCGGAAAAACTCCGACGGTTTTCCCCCGTTCAAAACATTTTCGAAGTATTTTTCGACTTTTGTCGTTGATTTCTGTAATCCAATAATAATTGTATCTATTTTAATTGTGGTGTGTGGTTCAGCGTCTTCGCGCATCAAAGCGTCACTGTGATTTTTGCCCCAGGCAATTAAACCAATCCTGTTTCCAACTGATCTCCAGATTAGTTATTAAGTTTTTTTTAATTGTAATTTTCGTAGGGTTAAGTTGCGTCCGATATATTAAAAAAAAAATAAAGATTTGCGTCGAATTTCTGTCATGCTTCTATTTTTCTGACATTCCAATACTTTAATGTATCAATGTATTTTGATTCCAATCATTTTTACCGATATGAAATTTATAACTTAAAAAATTACTTTGAAATATTTTTTTATTAAAAAAATTAATTATCAAAAGCATGATAAAAATTCGTTTTAACATTTTTTTTAAAAGCATTTTTCGCAATTACCATTTAAACCTTCATTAAATAATAATATAAATAAAATAAAAACCGCCGAATAGTATGTTCAATATATAAACCATTCTACCGAATAATTAAGTTTTTTTTTTTAAATAAGTGATTTAATATAAATATCATTTCTATATTTCCCTAGTCATGGAACCTCTTCTAGGATTTTTATGTTGACTAGTGTGATTTGATTTTATTTCGGTTTTCAGTTTATATAAATATATATTTTAATTGTTTATATAAGATATATATTATGTCGGATCCAAAGTAATAAATGAAGAGTGAATACAATACAGTGAAAAAGTATATATAAATTTTACTATAAAGGAAATGTTATGAATAGTGTTAAATAAAATAAATATAAAAATATATAATCGGATGTACTGAATTTTTGTATTTTGATAAAAAAGAGCAATTGAATCGAATTTAAATTTTATAATAACGAAATTTGTGGTAAATTTATTAAAAAATTAACACGAAAAGTCTGGATACATTGATCTCTAGTATTTTTGTAAAAGTTACTCATTGTGAAAAGAGCGATTTTTATATTGTTGATTTGAATGTCGAAAAAGAAAATGTTTCGTGTTGGCAAAAATAAAACCAGTGTTTATGCGATGACTAGTGCTTTTGTATTTTTGGAAAAAAATATTTTATTTTAAAGCAAATACCCATTTTAGTATTGATTTGCATGTGCATACAAATTGATTGAAAGTTGATTGTTTGATTTTTAATTATATTTGTAAAATGTATAATGGACCAATTGTGAAACGCCACTGGTTAAAAATTTGAACATTATTCAGTCTTAAATATTATAGATGAATAATTGGCCAGTGACGTTGCATTTTTTTTTAAATATATTATTTGTAGTGATTTACTTAAAAATACCATTTGTTTTTCTCTTTTGAATTTTCTATTCGACCAATAATTATAGTTTTTTTTATATCGTCAACATACCAATAGTTTATGCTAAATGTAATCGCTTCATTTTGCAAATTTTTGAAATGTGACATTTTTTGCAACCTATTCTTAAAATTCAGTATTTAGGTGTCTTCTTTTTTCCTATCACATAAATTATATTTTATGTTTGGCGGGTCGCATAAGTGCGTCCGCCATTATGTTATAAAAAAATGTGTAAATTAAAAAAAAATGTACATTTTGAAATGTTTAAACGAAAATGTCCGATTCGAAATTTTCTGCTTGTACATTCACGGATTGTGTGGATGTAAATTATAAATTGAATATATTTTTTAGTTATTACTCAAGTCGATTTTATGTGCCGTTTTGAAACTGCCTTTTTACTTATTACTACTATTATTATTATCATATAGTTATTGCCTTATTTTATTATTTTTTATTTCTTAAATAAATGTAAAAAGTATGAAAAATATATGCATTTTTATTTCTAAGTACCTAATTTCCCTATGAATTACAAAGAAGTTTATGAAAAACACAAAAAATTGAAATGAAATAGAAATAAATGTAAATCATTTATTTCTAAACTCATTTCAGATATGTGCAAAATATTAAAATTGATAATTTTCAATTATTTTAAATATTAACACTATCAATAAAAGCACATATGTACTGATAAATATTTTTGAACGATATTTAAAAAGGAAACATATTTCTAAACTATTTTAAGCTAAATTTTATTTTGAGAAATGACAAGTTCATTGACATCAATTACTTTTGCAATATTTCACGATATGATGAAATAGTAAATTCGTAAAAAATACCGTTAATTTCTAGAAAATACGTCAAATTCTAATAAGATGAGTACATAGCATCGAAAGTGAAATAACTACGTATACAACTATTTATAAATACAACAAAAAAAAAGCATGAAAATGGAACGAATTCCAAACGAATGATTCAACACTTTCGATTCGTATGAGTCAAATTGACATTTTTCCAAATCCACAAAATAAACGTACGTGAAAAATGAAAATGGCGATGCATGAAATGTAATATTGTTGCACATAACAACCCCGTCTGTGCCTCTTTTATCATTTCTACATTGTGATAAAAAAAAAATGAAGTTCGTACACGTTTCGTCGGCCGGCGAAATTGGCTCAAAATTGAAAAACAAATTCGCAATATTGTTTTTCATTTGGCGAATTTACATACACCGGCTAAAGGGGTCGAAAGAAAAAGGGTGAATCTCATATTGCGATATGCAAAAAATACTCGTACGAACTTTTCGGTGAGTTTTGTTTTTGATTTTTTTTCCGATGACGGAATTATCGTTTGAATTTTTGTGAAATTCTATGCGGAATGTACATTGAATTGTGTTTTATATTCGTTTTTTATCGGGTCGTAAACGAAAGGGTGGAAGACATGTGTCGTGTGGATTCCATTCTGTATGTATGCGCATTTGCATAAATATTGAATTTCGAAATGGTGAATGTATGCGCATTTTAGTTTGCTTTTTCAGCACGAATCGTATTCAGGTGGGGATATATACGTGAACGTTATTGAATTGAATTAAATTACAGGTAGTCCTCGACTTACGACGGTTCGCACTTACGACCGAAAAAAATAATATAATATTTTTTTAATTAATTATTTTTTTTAAATTGATTGATAAATTTGAAGCGGATGTGAGAAATAACTACGGAGGAATGTATATCTGTCAAAA
>JAOXNN020000067.1:950193-967849 GCA_028571205.2 Hydropsyche betteni | reverse complement strand
CTCTGCTCTTTATGCGCTCCCGATACAATGAGAGTCGCGAGCGTCATTGTGACACATACACACACAGACAGACAGACGGACAGACAGACAGACAGACAGACAGACAGACAGATATCCGCTATTATATATAGGGGATAGGGGACTATTATATATAGGGGATACTTCAGTAAGATACACTTTTCTTTATAAACTAAATTTTTTTTTCTGTAATTAAAAAAACTGAAAACCTATCGTTTCCAGTTTCAATATTAATTTTTATTGATACAGATAGAGAATTAATTAAAATTTTGATTTTATACAACAATGTTTTTGCATCTTTAATATGAGATAAGAGATAAAATGATTTAGCTATAACTGATATTATTAAATGGAATTTAATAAAACTTACCTATCGTATAAATCAAAGAAAGAATTATCGGTATTATTTCTCAATCTGATTGCAATTGAAATACATACTTGTTAGATTCTGGTTTTGAAAAAGAACGGAGAATTATTGCACAATTTATCGGAATTAATCATTTCAGATTTCACGCTAAATGGTATAAAATAATCGTATTTTCGTCGAGGTGCAAAAATAGTGTTTTCCCGTATTTTTAACTTAATTTATATTTTGGGCAACACGCAATTATAAGTCGACCTTCGTTCAGCGCGTTTATACGATTATAAATGTATGTGGGTTATACAATAATCAATAGAGGCAACACTTGGGCTTCCACCGTGCGACTTTCGCGTTTAGCGACAAACACTGTGGAACCGGGGGAAAAAATTAAGGAAAACTTTTTTAATTTTGTAATTATTCGGTTCGATGAATTTTTTTTTTCACTGCGCAAATGAGCGTCCAAAGAAACAAAAATTCCCTTTGTTTCGGTGATTATTTTATTTGAGACGGTCCGGAACGAGACGTGGATTGCGGAATAACGATTCCAATTTTCGGTGACAACAAAGAAAGGATTTTTTCCTCAGAAGTGCCAAATTAATTGATTTCGTTGCCGAGCCAGATTTTGTAAATTATTTTTAATCTTGGTCAGTGTTGTTGTGTGCAAAATCGGAATTATCGTGGCGGAAGTGGGAACAATAAGATTTTTCAATTTCGCGCCGTAATGGCTCTCATATTATTCACTTAATTAATTTATATGGAGATAAATCAAAAAGTTTCCGCAGAGCTTTTTACAACAATACTGGCTTTAGGGCTCCCACGATCTCGTTCGAATCAGGATTTAAAACTTCTAGGGATCCGCGATGGGGATTTGTGCAAATTTTAAATCCCTTTTCTATTGTGTTTTCATATTATCAACTCTCTCAAAGCTTCAAATGAATTGTCTCGCTTGCAATTGAAATATGTCACATTTTGACTTATATATCGTTATTTATTTTTATTCATAAAGAAAATGTTTCTATTTATATCTGTAATTCAAAGAAAAGTTTTTGTAATTTTATGAAAGTGGGGAAAGATGTTTATTAAATTAAATATATTAGCAATAAACACAAATAATGTTTACTTAATCAAAAGTTATTTATTTCCTTGTTTTTACAAGAGAAAATTAATTAAAAGTTTCTGATATGATAATTAAGTATTTTTCAATGTTTTCGTTAAAAATTAAGATGAAATTTTTCTTTTATGAAAATTAAATATAAACAGATCGATAATTTAACTTTCACAGTCCCGTAAATAACAACAAAGGCGGAGCATTGTTGCAGCTGAACTTTGAGTCAAGTTTAACTTTTTCAGAGTTTTGGACTCACAAAAACTTCAAATTTTTTACCAATGAGACCGGACAGAAAGGTCCGCGAGGAAAAGGGCTCAATCCCAAGATCGTAAAATTAATTCCGACGTTTTAGCACCCCTGAAAGGACTGTGAGAGATGTTCCCGCGACGCGCGTCCTTTGTCGAAAGCGAAAGAAAGTTTTCACGGTGCGAGAGCGGAAATGATAATTTCGCAAAGAGAGCAGCAGGTGGAAATTAATATTTTAATACACTTGTTAGGAATGCAAATTCGTAATTACGAGTTTGAATTTAATCTAATAAATTCTCGGACGCGATAAGGCCGATTTATTCACCGCCGCCTAGCCGAAATGCGACACACTAACGAAGTGGAGGTAGTTTCTGTTCTTGTTCTTGTTGTTGTCATTATTGTTGTCGTTATTGTTCTTGTTTTGCGAGAAATCGCATCGAAAACGAGAGCGTTAAAATCGGCAAGCGCGAAATTTTCGAAAGCTACGATCTAACGAACCGAATTACTGCGACATAATGAAAATTTTGCACAATATAAAACCGTATTTGGAATACTCTTTTATTTCACAAAATAATATATTATATGTATTTTGTTTGTCTGTGTATTAATTTATTTATTGGATATTATGAATTGAATAAAAAGTTTAAACGGAAGCAAAACTTATCAAATATGGCGAGCCAAAACAGATGGCAATCGGATAAAAAAATAGAACGAATTTCAAAAATATTTGCAAAGTATTATGTAATATATTGAATAAAAATTTTATAAGATTAATAAGAAAGGAAAAAGACAGAAATAATTTTTTACAAAAAAAAAAAAACAATTCCAAATATTCGAATATGACAATATAAAATAAAAATTATTTCACTTTAAAAATACATTTTTTAATATTGTAAAAAATCGATCTACCATTCAAAAACACAACCACACGAATCATCAAAAAAAGCCTCTCAGCCCGAAGCAGGTGTTTCTCGCGCAACTCGTTGCAACGCCTTAACTTCGACCCAACTTTTTCGTTTTTTCACTATACTTCCATGCTAAACGTCTGTTCGGTATTTGCAATTAATATGAAAGCTCTCAGATATATTAGTCTGCTGGCTTAAAGCTGTGCCAAATGCTCGTCGTGGGGTCCGCGGGCGCTCAGGTGTAATGCTCGCCCTTGCGAAAAAGCTCCGCATATGATACTCTGAGAAATCTTCGGGCTGTACAGAGAGGGTTGTTGCCGTAAATATGAACCCCGTCTACGTACATTTGTAACGTATAAATAAAATATAGAGGAACTCTTAGATACGAATCGCAAGTGTTCGCGCATAGTCGGGGGGCTTCGTTAATTCGAGATGTGTTGCAATTCCAACGAATTCTCCAGCTTTACTCAGAGTCGTTATTTTTATAGGAACGTCCGTTTTCATAGGTTCTAAATCCAAAGTAATTTACTTTTTGATGTGGATATATTCGTATAATTACAAAATTTTATTAATTATTTTTCATCTCATTATCTTTTTTTTAATTTTTTAATTTTTTAAATTTTATTATTATTTTATTAATTATTGGTTTGATAAAGCTTGCCGGTATAAATCAAAATGAATACCGTCAATGTTGCAGGGTGCACTTTTTAATAAAGTTAAAATGCAATACGCGAAAAAGAATCGTTCAGATGAGAGAACCTATACGAGATTCGCATTCGAGCGGAAGAAGCGACCTTTTTATAAATAAATATATGTCTATAGACAAAATCTAGATATATTTCCTCAAATGTCGACGGCATGGCGAAGCGCTCATTTTGTATGTCTAGGGAAATACAAAGGAGCAATGGCAACTCATATTGGAAACTGAAATACGGTCCACCCTTTGGGCTCGTATCAACCTTTATACGGCTACTCGTAACTGTATTCAAAATTCAATATTTTCTAATGTTATATATAATTTTAATGCATAAAAAATTGTATTTATCAATATTGATATCGGTGTTTCATAAAATGCAATTTATTGAGAATCATTTTGATTATTTAATATTGTGATAAATTGAATCTATAAATATCATTATGATACTGTTTCACTTTTTTATCTAGAAGACATGTTTTAGGATTAAAAAATATTTTATAGCATTAAAGAAAGTACAGATATCATCGATGGATTAAAAATATTATTTAAAAATAATGCAATTAAATCATTAATTGTATCAAATGACTTTCGATTTGGCCGTATACACGCTCAATTACTTTAGGTCTCGGCTGAATAGTGCAGGAATAAAAGATCGAATGCAGCTACACTGACATTGCGCCAAAGTTTGTATGGCTTTCCTGCACCGAAGTAATACACACAGCATCGCCACTAAACGTAAACAACGCAGATTAATTAATTTCCAAAACAAAATTCAAACGAAACAAATTGATATGACCGGTTTATTTAAACTGCTTCGGTCGCTCGAAGTAATCCGAAATTAAATTCGCCGGACAGTGACCGATTAGTCGGCACATGCTTAACTTCCCATAGGTCAATTACTTTAACCGGATAAACGGGGCACTTTTGCCGCAGCCGCGCTTTCACAGCTGAAAAACGACATTTGAATTTTAAAATATGTAGAACGTTCTCCGATTCAACGTACAACGGAATATATTTTATGTATTTCGGGCGAAATTCGAACACTCGAGTCCATAGTTGGACGGGAGGGACGGTTCGATCACTTGACCGATTGACCGTGCAGTTTCGTAGGCCAATATTTACATTGGAGAAAATCGCGTTTCGAAAATTTCACGGTAAATAGTCAGCCCTCAATAAGCAGAACCCTTGTTAAGTGCTGGCTAAATAAACAAATTAAAAAGTAACGTTTTGTATACGACCCTGAACGTTTCCAATTGAAAAGAGACGTTATCGGATTCCATGTAGTGAACAAATTTTTTTTCAGATGAAAAAAAAAACCGTCGATATTTTTCCGTCGTCTCCTGTTAAATAGGCACTTGTTAATTAATTAACTTTTATTTACTTTACTTTTATTAAAAAAAGGCAGTATACCCGAGTGGGAGTTTATCAGCCTTTTTTTTTGTTACGCATATTTACATTGATGGTGAGTAAACCCCGTATAAAAAATTGCATACATACAGTAAATATACGTGATAAAACATGTTATACGGATCCTTTTGATCTGGCTGATATTTTCAACGTGTATTTACCCATTTTAAAGGGTTGTTTTTCCATATTTATTTTATGATCGTTTCGAAAAATTGTGTAAATTAGAATTTATTGCATTTTTTCGTGCCCAGAAACAAGAGAAAAAAGCACGCGTTTAATCGAGAACGAAGAATTGAACTCGTTAAATTATTCGTTGTCGGTGAGAATAGGCGTTGGAGGTAAATTAGTAATTTAAAACCTTCGTCAAACAATATAGTTGGGTTGTAAAGGAAAAGCGAGGGTGGTTCGAAACCACCCCCAGTTCCTCGAGATTGTCTGCATTGAGCGATTTACTTCCCATTCCCTAGTTTAGTATGAAAGCAAAGGTTCACAGTTCGCGTGTCGACTATAATTTATTTCCCAAAACACTCAACACGTCACACGGGACTTGTAGATAAATAAAACAGCCCCCAGAAATCTCCGGGGGCGATTTTTACATTTCTACGGCAGAAATTTTGCGCGCGAATACAACGAAATAATAATGAAATGCTTCAAATTTAGAAAAGCTGCAATATAATATTATTTTATATGATTTCATTGATAAGTTGTCTAAAACCATCTCATTTTTTGTAAAAGCAATTAATTTACCAATATGCGAAAATTTCATGGATTAAGGAGGTTTTCGTTTGTTTGGAAAATTAAAATTTTCAGGCCTTTCAGCATATTTGTCGTACGAATATTGCGGATATTTTTGACCTGGTCTATTATAATTTTGATTGTAGTTTTGGTTGTAATTTTGGTCATTATTTTGGTTGTAGTTTTGATTATAGTTTTGATTATAGTTCTGATTATAATTTTGATTGTAGTTTTGATCATTTTGATCCACTTGATCGTAATCTCCTGGTTCTTCTTGAGGGAAATTGAGATTTCCAGGTTGTTGTTGCTGTTGATCGAGCCCGTTAAAGAATCTGAAAAATCCTCCATTATGATTGTTCAAATAATCGACTAATCTATCCGGATCTCTTGGACATTCAGGATAGGCATATCGGCAAGAAGAAGGATTCCCTTGTGAGGTGACGCCCAAGATCGCTGCTCTTCCGAATACCAAAAACGGCGACACTTGTTCATTGGCAAACGCCGACAACAATCTACAAATGAAAATGCATCTCATTATGACGTTTTGAAACGACTCTATTTAAATTTCTCAATTTACAACATTCAACAAACACAGCCCACTTAAATTGCGAACGGTCATCGAACGAGTCTACCTACGCAAGCTACTTTCTTTTTCTACCTTCAATTACTTGACAGAATTTACTCCTTTTAATCGTCTGATGAGTTCGTAATATTCTGACATCATCAATCACAAACATTCAATTATACTATTGCGAAAATACTTACGTGAACAAAGAATCCATGCTTAGGAAAGACGGTATGAAGGAGTTTTGTTTGCCACTTGGATTCCCTCCTGCTGCCACTTCACATAATAATCTTGGCACACATTGCTGATCATCATATCTAGCAATGGAGCTTAAAGCTCTTGTCAAGCTTTCTAAAGGTCCTTCTTGATACGGGTTGAACTCTCCAGGTCCAAATGGTCCGGGTCCAGGTCTTTGAATAAATGGATTGAATCCACCAGGGAATTGTGCATCTTGGGCTGGATATTGAGGGAAATAAGGATAACGATACTTTTGGGGTCTTCTTTTATATGGATAAGGTTTGGGTGGGTAGTTAATTAGTCCATATTGTGCTGGTGAATCGTAATTTTGTTCATTAGGATTAGGATAATCATCATAAGATGGATATTGCTCATAAGGATCGCCTGGGTAGTCATTGTACACATTCGGTGGAAATCGTTGCCTTGGAAATATATTCGATGATACTAGTTTCGATAATTGCCTGGAAAAATTAGTACAAGGTGTCAATTTGATTTGGTTTTTGGAAAAATTTAAATTAATTTGCCATTAAATTTACAGAATCAGGTCATCGGCTGTGCGGTTTTTCCTTGAATCGTCCTTTTTTAGTGTGGTGTTTTCGGCAACTCCTTGCGACATAGCTGTAGTGTCCAAGCTTAGCATAAAAATGTTTATAAATATGGCTTGTAGCAAATTCATGTTTATCGGATTCATTTCTTTACTGAAAAAATAAAAAGTTTTAACATTTCAGCTTTTTTTTTTTAATTGATTTCGAAATATCAAAAATTCAACTTGAATGAAATTTTACTTTTTATCTTTCTTCTCAGTAACCTTTCAGATTAAAATGTTATGAAATAATCAACAATTTTATTTTCATTTCAGATTACTTTCTTTTCAATTTAAAATTATAATGTTTAAATTCAACTGTCGAATTTTTATATAGATAATTTTAGAAAAATAAACATACTTAATTTTTCTCAAAACCAATATCATTTATGATATTGGTTTTGAAAAAAACCCAATAGCCACATCCATATCATAATTATCAAACACACCGTAACTTATCCAAACTACACAAATTCAAACCGAAAAACACTTTCTTTAAACTCGTTCCATAAATAAACAAAATTTCAAATACAAACCTCAAATAACACCATCTAAATTAGCACCTCATAGAGATTACGACAAAAACAAACAAAAAATCGAACTTTTAAGAACACATGCGTAATATGTCCGTGTCCTGCTGTGGTACCAACGAAAGTGAAGACATTTTAGTCATCGAGTTCGTAGCTCTCTGCTGTACCTCGAATGGTAAAAGAGTGAAAGCTGGTTGTGTCGCCGACAAACAGAGCCTTGATCTATGCATCTCAAAATATCGATGATTTTCCGGTTTTCGGTACAAATGTAGCGAGTTTGCGGACCTCGAGTGTTGCAGAAATCGGTTTTTCCGAGAAGTGTCAAAGCAATTGTTTGATCTTCTTTATGTAATTCTTTGTGATTTGGATTTAATTTAAATTTTGTTTGATTCAAACTTGTTACGAAATCGATATATTATTCATCTTGGATGAACATAAATGAAGTTTGAATGCTGTATTTGTATTTGCGATTGCAGAATGGTGTTGCGGAATTTGGTTTTTCCAGGTTGAGTGCTTGAGAAATGATTAAATTTTTTTTTAACCAACAGTCTCATTCGGTTATTGAATTATATATATTCGAATTTAAAATTAGTTGTGTGAAAATAATTATAAATAATATGAAGATATATGTATGAGTTTTATAGCATAATTGAAAATTATCAGTTATTGTTTATCAATTAATTTATTTTCAAATATTGTGGCAACGTTATGCGTAGATTATAAATCTAATTGTAAAAATATCCCATTGTGATTCATTTATCTGTCAAATGTACCATTTTGTTATCATTCGGGAAATCGTATCTCAATATTATATCTATCAAAACAAAATTATCAAAGAATCAATTGTGTTAGTTTATTGGGAAAAAAGGTTAAGTTATTGATAGCCAATAATAATAAAACGACTGGAAAATGTTATGCGAATATAGTGATGATTTCACTTTCTCGATTTTTTTGGAAAATTAATAATTCAAGAGTTATATGAAAAATTTAAACAGTATTCAACACCTACGTATTGGCGTATTCGTTCAACTTTCAAATGCGTCATTTAAAATGTCTGTTGCCATTTATAGTTTGTGGAGTTTCGCACATTAAAAAATGATGGATGAATGTGAAGTTCACAATTAGTAAAAATGAAAGTATATCACAGAAGATTTTAAAATAAATGGATTTTTCTTCGTGTGATTTTTTGTAATAATTTTTAGTGAATTTTATTATTGAATAGATGGCTCTGGTAAATTTAGTTATGACATCTATGATTTTTTTACAAACTAAATAATTATTGTATGCTTATGGTTTTTAGATATATTATAATATAATTAATGCATGCAATTGCGTAAAATTTACTATTCATAAATTAAAGTTCTTATATATTAGACACAAATAAAAAAATTCCAATAAAATTTTCTAAGTGAAATATTTTATTTTCAACGAAACATAAAGTCAACACGTATGGAGATAAGATATTATGTTCAAACAAAATCGATCGAAATACAACAATATTTCTAACACATTGCAAAAATATATAATGTGACTTTATCAAAAAAAAATATCAGTGAGACTAGATTGTCCTATGATTCATTTACATTCACTGAACGACACCTACACAAAATTTTCTTTCATTCCATAATCTTTGTAAAATCGTGACAAATATTACGCATACAAAACGCGTAACACCAAAAAATAATTTAATATAAAAATAATGTCCACTATAGGAAACTATAGCAAAATTGCCTTAAAAACTATCATTCAATAATTAAAATATAATCAATTGTCCTATCGTTGCTCCCATCCACCACTCGGAGTACAACCTCTTCCTCTCTTAGCAAGTTGATGGCACAAATTCGGTGAAGCAACAATATCACCCAAGAAAACGCTCAACAGATAAAATTCCTTATTGCGATCCGGAGACCTCTTGTACTGGCTGAAATGTTAAAAACAATACGTTACAATTATACATTTAAATGTCGATTTACGTGCCATATTGTGTAACGTGTGAGGAAACCGCAAGTGTTGCGCCAAAACGCTTCAGGAATCGCCATAAAATTATGGCACTCGCACGACAACTTCTCATTAATCTACAGAGGTTTTCAATAAATAAATCTTTGAAACGATAACAAAAACATTATAACGTCGTTTCGAAACCCCAAATCCATTCGTCCGACGAGAAAAACCGCAATTTTCCTCGGCCGTTGCAATACACCTGTCAATCGGTGTTCTCCGGAAATTCTCTCCACCAAGAAACTGTATTGCTGGTTCAACCCAGCCAAGCAAGTCTATGGTGTGATGTAATTTTGACGTTATGGCTTCATTGAATTCTTCGGATAAGAGAAAACTTGGATACGTGTCGAACGGCACGTGCTCGGTCGCTCGGTGAAGTAATCGCGATTTTGATGTTTTTTTTTTTTTTATAAAAGAAAATTGTGAATTTTAATGTGAAAATTATTCCGTGTGTTGAAAAGATTTCGTACAATCGTGCAATAATATTTTAATGAAATTTTTGTTTGAGTACTCGCGTTGAGAAGCGTTTTCTAAAAGTGGCCATGCTAATTGATTCGGTCGATTTGAATGGTTGATCTTTGAACTCGATATTTCTCGATGGAAATAATTTCATTGTTTTCTGAATACTAATCTAAATTTTCAATGATCTAATTCTACGTATCAACTAGTTGTTCTGCGTTTACCTTTTTCGTAATTCGAAAGTAAGCCAGAAGGCCAACACTAACCGATATCAAATACCAAACTAATTAGTGCAATGAATAGTATTATTATATAATCGATAATTCAAGTGAAACTAATTACCACACAAAAAACATTTTTGCTCATTGTAAACAAAGATTTTTAAGCACAAAAAGTTATTCAATTGAATTTAAAATGCTTTGTCTATTTATTTTCTCACTAACGTCACGAATCGTTTCTAAGAAAATATCATCATTATGTACTTGAAAAAATAGAATAAATATTAACCTTAAGATGGTTCCCCAATCGATGTGTTCTCTGTGTCTTTTTTGTAAAGCCCTAGCTGCATAATGTGCACAAACTCTTTCATAAACACAAACTCTTTCTCCCAAAGCAGCTACTAGTTGCTTTTCAGCTTCTGAAACGTCTATGTGATCATTTAAACTGCTTCCATCTGTAATAGCTCCTCTTCTTGCACGACGTCTGTATGTATCTGAAAAATTTCAATGAATAATTAGCATATAATTCGAAACGACCGTGCGATTTTTTTATGCTAATGAGCCGATTTTTCATTAAACGACGATCTTAATTATTTCAGTTCGTATAATTGTATATTAAATTGTAATTGAACAATTTTATCTGTTTGGAATAATGTATCTTTGGAATGTGTTTGATTGATTTATATAATATAATTATAATATACGAATCGTGCAACCTTTCGAATGTTCATTTGTACAAAACTACACCACTCTACAATACACAGTGCAATTTACGAGCTTTCACTGAAACACAAACAAATTAAATGAACTCACACAAACAACAAAGTAACCAGTTTTTACAAGACTTATTCAAATTAACTCTCAATGAACAATTTCACTATATATAAAAAACAAAACTCACTGGGATCAAGCGAATACGACAACTTCTTGACGAAATTGGCCAAACGCACAAACATGATGATCACCGGAAAACCGACGAGTTGCACAGGAAGCTCGAAGGCAGGATCTTGAGCCACGGACGTTTGGGAAACTTCGCCCAAAAGGAACATGGTTACGAAGTAAAAGCCTCCGATTGATAAAATCGACAAGTTCTTCATTTTGGATCGGTTTTTGACTTTGATTCCTTTGACTTTCGACGTGATCCCTCGCTTTTTGGCTTCGACTCCTTTTCAGGACGATCTATCGATCATTATACGTGATGGTTTGAGGAGTTGTCGTCGTCTCCGACTGCTGGACCACTCCGGTACGAATTCGCCAAGTGTTTGAGCTCGCGCACGCAGGTTGAGCGGTATCGGTCGGGTGAAAGTAAAAACTGAACAGAGGTTTTGGTCGGAGTGGTGCATTGGCGGCTCGAGGTTTAATTTCGTATGAGTGCGTTGAAGAAATATTGTTTTGGGTAGGGGTTTTAGTGTAATATAATGTATTTGTCGATGGAAAATTAAAAAAAAAGAACTATAGTGAAAATTTCAATATTGAATTAATTCGTATGTTCTGTTGAAAAAAATTATATGCAGTTTTTATACATCAAATTCAAAATTTTTTTTTTACATTTTTAATTCGACGATTTACATTTCGAACTCAACAAATCAACAAGAATTCATTGTAATGAACTTAATTAATTACTATAACGGTCTTTATAATACTTTCCTATATGTATATTGAATTTGAATTGTAAAAACTATAATAAACTCTCGTTTTGTATAATTTTTTAATAATTTCAATCAACTTCGTTTATAATTCAATTGATTTTAATTTTATTACGATATTTCAATCATCAATTTACCAAACACTCATATGTTATATTTCACTGTGGCCAATCTATTACTATTTAAATTCTATATAAAAAATACATCAATCATACCATTAATTATTATTTCAAAATATCAACTTTGCATGAATTTTCTATGTAATATAATTAAATAAACTTGTAAGACAAGTATTATATTATACATTGAGTAACACTGCAGCACTGTGAAATACGAGTTAACGATTTTATAAATATACTTTGAGGGTATATTTATGTGAAATTATTCAAATTTATAATGTTTTGTAGCCAATATAATGAACATGCAATAATATTTTTTTTATCATCATAATAAAAGTAATAAAAATATTTGAGGAAAATAATAAAAATGATACACCATTGTTTTTTTTTTAAGATTTCATAACATTACGACCGCCATTGATCCAAAACTGATTTGTACGTGCTCGAGTGAATCGAACGTAACATGTCATTTATGAGTTACATTGTAAATAACGATAATGAATAACTTTAATTAATACTTTTTTAAAATACCAGAAATTCAAACATATAATTACAAGTTTCACTTGTGAAAATACACGAAAACGCACTTCAGCGGGTTAAGGTTAATACATATCAATTGACTGGCATCAAACGATTAAAAATAATTTCGTAACAATGAGCAATCACCTTGTCCCGAATTCGTGAGAATTGCCGCAAAATTGTCGTCATTTTTACATCATAATAAAACTATCAAAACTGGATTTTGTTTAATGTCACACAAAGTGAAAGCGCATACATAACAATCATCAAATCATATATGGATCATCGCTTTCTTCGGGTCGATGCCTTAACAAATTATACATGTAAATTAATGGATAGTAATTGATTTAACCTTTAGATATGTTTACATAATCATCGATAATCAAAGTCACAGGATTATAGTTTATGCAATAGTACAATGCTCAATTTAAAATGTTAAAGTCTAAAATTTGAATCTATTGTGTACGATTTTTTTTAAATTACTTGAGATCTTTTGTGTTTTTAGTTGTATGAAAAAATGAAGTGTAGATGTCACTAATAGTTAATAATACGCGTTCAACTTTCTTTCCATTTCCTTTGAGAAGAAAAACGATTTTTTTTTCAAAACGAAAACGTTTCGAGAAAGTTATTATAATATGATTTAAAAATATGTAAATGATGCATAATTGGCACGATGCGCGCCACTGGATTTTAACTCTTACGTACAATCTCGTTTCAAAATGCACGGTCAAGCAATTTGGGCAGTCGAAGGCCGTCATTGACTAATAGCAGTTTCACTACTTTGTGGTGCACAAAAACACGTAGCAGAACAAAGAAATATCAAACTTGAACTTGAGGGTACTGTTTTAAGTGTCATCATAGGGATAATTATGGTCAATGGGAACCTTGAAGGTTTTGGACGTGATTAGCTCGATTATGTAATATTGCATTGATTTTTTAATATACTTATAAAAAAATCCAGTCAATAAAAATATTTTCTTTCGAAAAACCACAATAAAGCTAGATTTTGGAAAATAGCTTGATATTGTGGTTCTTAAACAAAATGTTAAAAGTCTATATCGTTTTGAGACTTGCTAAAGTTTTACGCAGGGTTTAAGGGCACCGAAAATAGTTTATCGTCAATGTTATATTTGCAGAAATATAATATATGTTTAATTTGTAGCTTAAAGAAATCCCTACAGATGTGATAATTTATATTCATAAGATTAACCGTTTTGGAGATATTTCAGTTTAAAGAGTTGCTACTAATTGTATGCATTTGTTTTGGGGTATGTTTTTGTACAATATGAAGTAAAAAAGAATAATCGATTCTATTGTAAATGTTGGTTCATCTGTATTACAAATCTTTAATGTTTTGTATAAACAAAATCAATGATTATTTTTATAAAAAAATACTTGAAAAAAAAAGATAAAACTCATCGCTAAAATTCACATAAACAAAGAAAAAACACTTCCGAACGAACGTAACACAACCGATTAAATCATAGCGAAATAAACATGCGGTTCATGTTCACGTTGACCGGAAACGTGAAACGAATTTTCCCGTACACAAATGGTAAGTACGTGGAAATGGGTGAGTGTATTGCGCAATACGTACGTGTAACATGCAATTACGCAATCGAAAGTATTACGAAAAAATTACCGTTTGATCGTCGGCGCAAATATTGTTGACGATTCGCGCGATTTTCACTTTCTTTCTGTCGTTTTGCATTTGGTTGAGTTCGAATGTTGATGATTTTGCGCGCCGCAGATTTGTTTGGCATTGCAATTTGAGTGAGCGGAAAGATTTTCGCTCGTTTGCGGTTCGTAGGTAGTTTTTAGAAAAGTGCGATATGAAAATCGAACGGTTTATGGTTTCTTGAGTGATTTAGCGTCGGTTCTTTGTCAATGTGACGTTTTGTAATGTTCGTGTTTAATCGATTGTCAACGAGTTGCGAATATATTTTTGAGAAATTAAAATAAAAAAAAATTAGGAGAAAGTTTTGTTGGTCGTTTTTTAAAGGTCTGTTGGCTATTTTGCATCCTTGCAGGATTATGTAATGCGGAAATTTCGATTGTGAGTCACTCTTTTGGAATTCACAGTCACCGCTCACTTATCCCTTCAAATGGGCCTATAACATTATTTTATAGAACAAATTAGAAATAATTATTAGTCATAACATATTATATTTCAGAAAGGAAACCAATTGATTATTTACAACCCATAAATAACGCGTATCACTTGCGAAAATAACCATTATCTTTTTTTTTGCAATCAAATTTCGAAATACATTTTTAAAAATGCGACCTCTATAGAAAATATCACTGTTAGTCTTTGTTTTAAATATTTTTATAATCAACAATAAAACAATTGGATATTTTTTAAAAAACGCAACAGGTGGCGTTTATCAATACAACAGGTGTATAATCAACAGGTGGTGTGTAATCAACGTTTGACATAAGCATTATATTCAGTAAATAATTTTCAAAATATATTTCATCTGTGATATTAAAATGTACATAATCTTTATTTTTTGAAAGTAATTGACGTAATATAATATTTTTTGTCGTATTAGTCGAGAGTGAAATGTCGTTCGAATTTAATAATCGTATCGTAATTTCACTTATATATTATCTACACTATTATAAAATATTACAATATTTACAAATATTTTATCATTATGTAATAGATATTGAAACCTTGAAATATTGAAATATTGATTTAAATTAATCTATTGCTTTACAAGCAATTTACTGATAGTTGGCATATATTATAATATGTATATGCAAGGTAAGTCACTTCAGATGAGCATTAACTCAATTTGTAGTTAAGAAAAATAAGAATAGGTTTTAATATAATTCGCAATAGGATAAATGAAACAACAAATTTTTAATATTTTCATTACAATATTTATTAAAAAAAAATACAAACAAAACACACTCGACAATTTTTACAATAATTATCGATATAATTTTTAAAACAAATTTTCTTTTGAATGAAAACTCAAAACGTGTAACGAAATAATTTATTTGCCTATATCACGAGCACAAGTAATGGTAGGTCAATAACAAATAACACAAATTACATTTTCCAAATGTTTATAATTCAATTGTATACAATATAAAGTCTTTTTATTTTCAATTAAGTCTTAACAACGAAAAACTACGTTTATAATATATACAATGCATTGCACTTATTCGGCCTGCAGTTTTTCACAATTCAACGAAATTTATATATAACATTTTTCGATTAATTGTCATGTGATCAACCACTTATCTAAATAAAAAAGGTCTAATCTAAGAGTCGTGCGATTCATAAAAATATATACACTTGTGCAAAATGATTATAACAAGTTGCACTGTGAATGCACTTTTGCAATGACGACACGCAAACCTGTTTATTTCTAAGACTTATCACACAAAACTGCATATTATTTCATATTTAAAAACTAGGTTATTCTATAATCATTTATATTTACAAGACCATTTAAGTTTAATATTTATAGTAGTACTTTTAATAATTCTAGTAGAAATAATTGGATCGGAGTTAGTTTATACTGTTTTTGAAAAGACTACTATTGAAAATTATTTCGATATATTTATCTTCGTAATTTACTATTTTGAAACATTTTAAGAATTACAATACTAATTCAGTTCTATTTTGTTTCTAATTTAAAATTTAGGAATGTTTTAACTTATCAGTTAATAGTGTGATGGCTAAAAAAATATCATACTAATTTATATTAATTTAAATGAATGATATGATTAAATAACAATGTAAATGAAGTATTTTATTATTGATATTATGTAGTTAGTATTATATTTTAATTTATTCAAGTCTTCGAAGAATAGTGAGATTAAGTTCATTTAATGGAAACGGTTAATCGATTCAGTAATTTATAGATTGCATATTGCAAAATTATCGATCAACTTGATTATAAACGTATTGATTTTAAAATAGATAATTGCGGATATATTGACAATAATCGAACGGACGTTGTAAATTTTAATTACCACGGCGACAATAGAAATTTTGAAATGACATACTTCCATTTGAGGAAGAGTTTTCATAAAAATTGACTAATTTCATTTAAAAATAAGCCTTAAATTGTAATATTTACAAAATTATATATTAAATCACAACCTGCCCGACCAAGAAAACATATTTCAGTAGAAATTAATCATAAGATACATCAACAAGGCTCAATAAACGAAAAATCCCAAAGCGGACATTCGATTAATCAATCTAAATTCTACTGCCTTTTTCAGCATATTTTCATGAGATCCTGAATTAAAAACAATCGTTTTCGTGCTTTCATTGCAGCTTCAGTCTCCTCATCATTTTCAGGACTTGAAGACCAGGTAAAGGACATGTGGTATAAAAAACGTGACATCCGATCCCATCAGTTCCCGAAATCAACTGTCCCATATGAGCAGCAAAATGGTATTTTGTCGGAACTTCAGCCAATGTCCCTAGTGTTGTATCTCTGAAAAATCAAAACGGAAAATTCAATTGGTTTTTCTGATTTGAATAGAATTGTGAGTGATTAGTGGTTAAATTTCAAACAATTTTCGTATCGATAATTATCATACCAAGTTTTCTTTTTATTTACGACTTTTGAGGATGAAGATTTTATTATATGTGCGCATAAATTTGAATGATTTATATGAAATCTAGTACACGATATAATTTTAATACATAACATGCTTAGAAAATCAGTGAAAGTGAACCCAATGTAAACTCCCTTCAACTGTTCACAAACTAGTTTTAAGGTACAAAATTTTCGAGAAAATCATTACATAATTGCAAACGTACAAGTGAGATCATTACGTAAATTATACGTAATATACCTTTTATCAAAAATTTGTTTTCTAAAAGTGAAAATGTATTCATCAATTTTGACTCTAACATAATACTTTAATAATTTAATCAAAAGAACGATTAATTTCATATTCATAATATTATATTACATTTTCTCTCGTTACATAAACTAAAATTCATATATTTGTCATCGTTTTTTGATAGCAATCTTCTTGCGTTGATGACTTGAATAATGACGATGAGCGCCCGAATGTTACGTACAAAAATAATACATTATGTTTTAATCATTTGGGAGAAAGTGACAGCCTCAAAGCCCAACAATGTCTACATGATTGTAGTTAACGAGTGTGAAGTTACTTCCATTCTGTACTTTTACTGCTCGAATTTAAAAAAGAACAACCGTGAAAAACCACTCTAATGACCATCACGATTGTTTTAAATACGAATGTGTAATATAATATGTGTGACGTCGAACGAGATGTTTTGTAGAAAGCGCAGTTCTGG
>JAOXNN020000067.1:909900-944960 GCA_028571205.2 Hydropsyche betteni | reverse complement strand
AATCACACACCAAAAAAAACTTCACCCACCCCCGACCACAATCCCCAACCCCCCAACCCCCCGAACCAAAACCCCCCAAAAACAACCAATACTAACAATCGAGCACGAGAGCACGCGCGTCAACGCGCAGGCGCACCGCGCGTTTCCCTCGGCTACGGCCGGCGCAACACTGGCTTGTCGACAATGCTCGCTTATGGTGCTCGCGCTGCTTGACCGCCCACCTCCCCCATGGGCCAGTCATCTTCGTCATGGTTGTGGGAATGGACGAGGAAGTGATGGCGACGAGGAGGAGGAAGCGGTCTTATGGCGCCGGAAACGGAACTGTTGCGTCACGTGTGTTGGTTTTCGGAGGTGTTATGCCATCGGTGGCTTCGATTTCGGTCGTACGATGCGTGGTTAGGGAAAGTTCGGTGTGGATCGGTAGATGGTTTAGTTGAGCCGTAGATGCGTTGTATGATATTTGATATGAATTTTTTTTTTGTATAAGTCAATGGTTTGGTTATGGTATTGGTGGGTTCGATTTTGTTCGACTGATATGTGATTGGGGAAAGTTTATTGCGAATTAGTCAATGTTTTAGTTTACGCTGTTGATGAGTTGTGTAATATGATCATCATCATCGTCATTGTTGACCGTTGCAGAACAATGTCTCCCCATTAAATATTGGTTATATACCTTATCCGAGAGCCAACCTCATGTCGATAAGGGACGTGTATCATAAGGCCCCGTACCCACTTGCGATTTGTAGTCGCGCGATTGTTTGGTGACAATCGCACCAATCCGTCCATTGCTACCTAATAAGTTTATGAGCTAGACTTTGAACTCGCTGACTCTCTACAAAGCAAATCGCAATGACCACTCGGAGGGCAACGAGATAAAGACTGAGCAAACTGCGCCTTCGCAGTTGTTTTGATTTTGTTGGATTAAAGTATAAAATGATAAGGAAAAGATTATTCTTTTTTAGTTAATGATTTAGTTAAGGTATTGATGTGTGCGATTTTATTCGACCGATACTTTATTAAAGAAAGATTATTCTGTGTTGGTCAATGTTTTAGTTAAGCCATTGATGAATTTGATTTTGTTGATCTAATATATAATATGATTAGGGAAAAATTGTTTTGTTTAGTTTAGTTAAGATATTTTTGGGTTTGATTTTATTCAACCGATACTTTTTGGGTACAGAGTTTATTCTGTATTAATCAATGGTTTACTTTTGTTGAATGAAATAGGTTGATTATGACTTACTATTGATTTTGATTTTGTTTGGCCGATATTTGATGAGGAAAATTTATTTTGGATTAATTGACAGTTGACGAAGTTAGATGGCAATTTTTGACATGTGGTTCAATGTTGTTCCATCAATGTATTGATTATTTTCGATATTGTTTGATCGAGATTCATCAAAATGATTGGTACAAAGAAAATTTTTGATAGGTCAACACGAAAAAAATTTATAACAAATAATAAATCTGTCAGTATTATTAAATAAATTAAGTTAAATGATATTTGATTTGTTCAATAAATTGATATTTATTGATCTAATACTAATTGTATGTGAATTTGGAAAAAGCTATGTCTTTATTCAACACCGTGCTTGAAAATTGCATTTTATTTACGTACGAGGAAAAACGCATACAAGCAAAAAATATGCATCAAATCAAAACGAGGAAAATTTTTTCATAAATACCCACGTAAACTCGCCAAGAATCAAATATTAAGAATTTACTTACATTATCAATATACATATTAAAAAAATTGCTTCACATTAATTAGTTATTTTATATTCGTATTTTGTCGAGATGGTTCAATGGGTATCAATTGAATTCAAACGGATAAATGAGGTTAAAAAATTAGGTCTTAAGATATCTCAATTTATTTGTCGATTGAAGTACATTATAAAAATCAATATTCGAGAAAAATATTTTCTCGAGAAGGCTGCTTAGCAATCTCGAACATTCTTAATTCGTCCAATTCGAGGTAGCTAAAACGTCCTTGTTATTCTTAAATCGCTCTTTCAAATCAGGTTTGAACTTCAAATAAGATAAAACTAATTGAATTTTGTTGCCGTTTCGTTTCTATAACGGTTCTCAATAAATTTATCTGACCATCTATGTTTTTATTTCGTATAGCTTTTTGCTATGTTTTATAAGGCATCAAAATGCATATCTTAAATCGCATGACATAAGAATTCAGTTATTGCTTTTGTTTCATAATATTTATGTAACTATACTAATTCATCGTTTTTATTACAAAATAATTTTATAATCTGAGGCAATTTTATGCTACGTATATTTTTAATTGTTCATAAAGCGCTGCAATTTTACTTGAATTCTTGAGTTTTCCATAGAAGCGATTTCATAAAAAGTTTTTTTTTATAATATTACACATAAAGTAATAGATTTCTATAAAATTAATATCCACAATTTATAAAAAAGGATGACCCTATTTTCACTTGTAAAAACAGTTTACAGATTTGTTATTAAGCAGAAAACATTTTCATTTGATTTCAGTTAAAACGGAAAATCGTTAAGAACAGAAATAATAACAACCCATTGAAATCTTCAATTATGTATACTCAAAAATCATTCATATTCATAAAACACAACTGAATACCAACTATTGTATTGTGCTTCTTTTAGGTATTTATTTTTTTTTAAGTTATTTAAATGCGTTTAGTCGTTTTATCTTGCTAACATCAGCGGAACATTTTCCGAGCCGTGGATTTGTTCGGATCGGAGTTCGTAACCATTAAATAATCATTTGTAAGGCTTACGTACATTAATTACCCTAGACCACGGAAAAAAAACGTAATTTTGTACAATTTTTCCGAAATTTCCGTACTTTAGAATCATATCCAAGAAGCAGCAGAATAAGAACGATTACGCTTGACGATTGAGATACGTCATTATTTTTTAAGGAATGTTATATACAACGATCCTTTTTTTTATTGGGTACCAATCTTGAACTTGAGAACAAAGATTCCCATAAACTGTGTAGTTAATGTACAAAGTTTAATTACAATATTTCAATCACAACATTGAGAATTCAATTTGAATACATAATGTGATGTTTTTTTTAAACAAATACATAAAAAAGAATGAAATTGCAATAATTTTTTTTTAAATGACAACATATATCTCATAATTACATACGTAATCATTATATTATAAATTAAACGAGAAATAAAAAAAGGAAATTACTTTCAAATTGCATTTGAAAAAAAAGTATTTTTTTTAATAATTGTTAACACGATAACAACCTGAGTAATCAACCGTTTAACTACTTGAAAAACAATTCTTGTATGATCAAGCTTAAAAATAAAATCTCTAGAACGAATTGGAAAAAAAATTCGCCATCAATCATCGCTAAAACAATAACAATTGAAACCTCGCAAAAAATAAAGATGGCCATCGACGTCTTTTGTCGAACATATGCTTAATTACATCCAAAATAATCAACTTTGACACACGCCAATCGTTAGAGAGTATCTTTCTCTTCGCCATTTCGCCGAAAAATAAATGAAACGATTTGTTTTAAAAGACGATAATAAAACCGGATTGAAACCGCTTACATTTCATATGGAATCGAGCTGAAAATTTATTATCAATCAAATTAATTTTATCTCTTTGATTGTTTATGTTGAGCAAAATGCGAGAATAGGTGTCAGATGAAAAACAATTCATGTTTTCAATAGTATTAGAGAAATCGATATAATTTTTATATAATCGATAATTTAATAGTTTAACTACGATAAAAGTAGTATTAAGAAGAGTTAATATTAATTCGTTAGCAAATGGTAGTTGTTTTTTAACAACATACAGTTTAAATTTTTTTTTCAAGCTGTTCGAGTCATCTTCCATCATAAGGAAATATTGTTAAGCTTTCCAAAGTTTTAAAAAAAAGTTACACAGTGCACAAAAGATGATGAAGCAATCTGAAATCGATATCCTATATTGACATATCGTTTTTAATAATTCACACTAACAATAAGCACAAACGTCATAAACCTAGAAGCATATTCAAAATTTTTTTTTTAAATATTATATAACGAACACACATTATAGTGAACGTTTCGAGATTACTTCCTCAATCCGTTTTGTCAGTTTTTTATACATAATATTATGTTGTTGATTTGTTATGCCATTATGCGAGATACCCGCTGGGCCGTTTCTGTGTTGCTGGCAGTGAAAGTGTGACGCAAGTCGATCGCCATCGAAATCGAAAACGCATACAAATTTATTGTTATTTTATTCTTTCTGAATGGAAAAGGTGTTTCTAGAACTAAAATATTGTATAATGTTATATTATATTGAAATTTCGGTCCGAAATCAGGAGGATTCCGCATAGGTTATTGTGTCAATGTATTCGAATGATTTTTTTTTTTGACTGAAATAAATTAAAAATAATTTCGAAACGATTCGATAAATGAATTTATATTTATTTAATCTAAAGGACATCACTATCGTAAACGGTTGGTTGGTTTTGATTGTGTCCTTCGATTTAAAATCCATTCATTTCGATTCCTCTTTTCAACGAAATAATAATCCACCACTTAACATTTTTCAAAGAAAGCAGATGGACACTCAAACAAAATACCTTTTCGCGTTCACTTTCTTCGGACT
This sequence comes from Hydropsyche betteni, assembly GCA_028571205.2. Lineage (NCBI taxonomy): Eukaryota > Metazoa > Arthropoda > Insecta > Trichoptera > Hydropsychidae > Hydropsyche > Hydropsyche betteni. Next base: position 940,340 of record JAOXNN020000067.1, on the reverse strand, counting down.
ATAACGACCGAAATTGAATCGAAACACTCGGCAATCAACAACGCATTCAAATTTCAATTTTCTTTTGAAAAAAGTCGAAAAAATCTGTATCCAGCATGTGTAACGGCCGCACGCAATTTCAATGGACGTTGATTGAATATGAAAGTTAGTAATTGCGAACGAGATACAAGATAAAAAAAGATCATCAAGTGTGGTCAACGTTACTCGACGCACAAACAATGGCCTTTGATTTTTTTTGTATATAATCCCACTCGTGATGGTCAGTGGTATTATGGAAGATGACGATTAACCGAATCGATGATGCATATGTTGCGTAGAAAGTTAGTCGATTGTGTGTAAGAGATTGACAATGTTACGTGAATTTTGAAATTAAAATATTATAGGTCCATTGAAATTTTGATGGACATCTGTAACGGGATAACAATGGTTCAAAGTGTTGTTAATAAATAAAGAACCTAAATCTGTCCATATCAAAATCGAGTTGCCGATTGTATGAATTTATTTATTTCTGTATAATATTTTCTTAGCAACGGAAATTTGCCGAAGGCCCAGTTTTGATTGATGGAGCGTGTATTTTAACTATCATGTGGAACAATAATTGCCGACGAGTGTTTTCAATGGACGTTTTCACTAATTAAATAGAAACCAGTTTGCTAAAATTATACGAAACTAATCATCGATGAAATCGTTACAAAATTTTATAACAATAGGTGTTAGCTGCAGTGTTATCGATACGTGAAAATAATATTTATAATATAGGTAATTAGAACGTAACATCTAAACGTATTCCAGTCATGAGTTCAAAAGATCATATTATATTTATGTTCTAGTCGTGTAAGAAGACGTCATTATTTGCGGATTTTCGTCATTATTCGCGTATTATTTTCAACGGTTTATTATTACGATATGACACTTGTAAGGGTGTCAAAAAATGGTATAAGGGATAATGATGTCTCGAATTTCTCCATATTCCGCATGTATTATGTGTTTAAATATTATTATTTTTATTTAATGCTAATAACATCGTCATTATTATAGCAATTTAACGTTTTATGGCTGGCGATTTCAATAGATAGCGGGATTTGAAAATTATTTTCTAAAATTTTGCGAAAAACCAAACTCCTTTCATTTTAAAGTCATTTTAATTGATAAATTTTATTGATGGCGTAAGATTTTTTTTACCGAGCGATTGTAATAAAGAGAGTTTCTCTTATCACTTTACATACATTTTCAATTCAACGTCATCATCATATGTACACTTTCAGAACAAGATAATTTTAACACATTAAAATCCAAAGAGTTTTTCTTGGATAAAATAATATTGCTTTTAACGATAACACCCATCCATTGATCACACCACTAATCACTTAATATTAAAAAAAAACTAAATATTGACTCAATAGAAGTATTATTCATCATTTCTTCACAACTCAAGTGAATGTCATAATGAAAATTCATCAAATCCAATACACAAAGAATGCACCGCACAATCCTTGAACACAACAAAAGGCATCAAAAACGTTTATAAATGCACAAATTATAGAAAACGCATCGTTCTGAAACACTTCATCCTTCGTTTGAAGGGCAAAACATCTGAAAACGGAGGAGGATTAATTAATCGCAAGGTTTCCTTCGTAGATTTAGCATTCGCGCTTCACTGAACGGTGAAGATTTTTCGATATGCAGCCAACTGTTAATTCAACCGTAATATTTTTGCATTCGAAATGAACACTAAGCGACCGTGAAATTCTGTCGGATATTTGTTATAACGAAACTTTGATTCGTTTTGGCCGAAGTTGTTGCGTTTTTGATCGTAGAAAGTGTTGAATTATGTTCTTTATGCTCTATGATTCGGATAATTGTTTAAATGGAATTTTTGAACAGTATAAAGATTTATCTAACATTTTTTTAACTGAAATTATTGAATTTTCTTTTCTTAGTGTACTAAATCGAAAAACTCTTTCCATCCAATAATATTTTCAATCGATCGATCAAAAATATATAAATCAAGCAATCTATATAAATATTATAATAATACTCCTCTAAGCACTTTTACAATTTGACACGTGACTGCCGTCGGTGGCGTAAAATTTCATTATCCTCGTCTCGAAAATGGGTCCAAAACGTCTTCGAGCCACCCCTGGATTTTCAGTGATATATTATATATATATATTTTGTATGTGTGTGTAATTCGCACGCATCGACGAGCCCTTGACGGACAAGTCGCTAAATTAATATGTCACTCGAATAGGGGTGGTCAGGGGCAGGGTGAGATTGTATAGTTTGTTGAATATTGTGTCGTTAGTTCATTGGTCAGTTTGGTCTATTTGATTTTTATATAAAATATTTGAGTAACTAAAATAAATGTAAGTTTATACAACGAATACGTTGTGTAATTTCTAAGAGTTAAAAATTCTAATGGATTATTAAAAAAAAAAAAACAATAATATAACACATAGGCTGCTTGATAATTATGATTCCAATTGGAAAGAAGTCAACGAACAAATAAAATTTGCGATCGTTTTAATTTTACACATTTCTAAAAACAAATACTTTCTATACGTTCGAGAACAAAAGTACATATGCAGAATACTAATGACTCGGCAACTTTATTATGTGACGCCAGTTTTCTTTTATGTATATATTTAATACATAATTAAGTGCGTTCCGGACCGATGGAAAGTTACACCTGTTTTATTTTAATATTATTATTTTCGTATGAAAAATCCCGTCTCATGCGTTTGAAAATAATTAAGTAATCGAGTGAGAGTTTCTATCAATCATAGCCTTATTACACATAAAATCACATAATAACCGTAATTTCATCAATCAAAAATAAGCTAGAGATTAATGCACATATGTATAATAAATATTTTTCCAACGCGCCGCCAATGTGCAATACAAATAAAAGCGGGATTGATTGCATTTTGGTTTTCTGTTACCAGAAATGCAATCAATGCAACTGTAACGCCTCTTTTATGTAGCTTTGACACCTATTGTATTATATTGTGATGAAATATTTCATTTTGTATTAATTTAATTAATTGGCGAGACATTCTTGAAGAAACGGCGTGGAATCAAATTTTAATTGAATGACTTTAATTTGACATTCATTTCGTATGATCATAAGAAAATATTTTATTATGAATGTCTCTTATTAATTTTACAATTGAATGATTCGTGTTTTTTTTCATTTATATTTATAGAATGCAATAAAAATTACCTTAAAATATGATTTCGCATTGTTTTAAAAAAAATTGTAACATTTTTTCAAGCACATTTATATTCTTCAACGTGTATAAAATATTTAAAATGAATTACTGACAATGAGTTAAGTTAACTTGGATTCATTTTTCATATGAATTTGAAACATTCTTTTTCTTGATATGTAAACGTTTCTATATGAAAAAACATAAGTTAAATAAGATGAAAAAATTATATGAATAACGTTCTCATTGTGATCGAAAAATATAGCATATTTAAAATTAAAGTTGAAATTAAAATTAAAATAATATATTGTATATTCGAGAAGAATATTTAAAAATTTAATACCATGTAACAAAGTCATATATTATATATTAAATCAAATTTTGATCTATTTATCAAATTAATGTCAATTCTGATTACAAAGAATCCGAAACTTATAAACTCTTTCAACAAACAAAGATCTCGGAATTTGGTGGTAAATAAAGATTCAAAACACCCCAAAACCTCATCGAAACCCTCGAAACTCTCAAAACGACAAAACATCCGAAAAGAAAACGCGAAAAAAGGCGCGAAAACGAAAGGTCCCACCGAGATTTGAACTCGGATCGCTGGATTCAGAGTCCAGAGTGCTAACCATTACACCATGGGACCCTGTTGAGGGGTGTCGCTCGATACTAGCTCAGGTTTTCCGAGGGGGTGGTTTCGCGCAGACGTGAGAGGAAAATTCGAGAGTTTTCCACGCGCAGGCGCGGAAAATCGTGCCGATATTTCAATATCATAGATTGTCGAGTTGTGTGTTTTTATTGTTGTAATCTAATTATGAAATCAATGTTGTATTTTTGGCTTCGGGTTGTATTTTTGTTGGGTCGAATTTGAGTTAGTTGTAACGTAATTGATGTGTGAAGGTAGAGTGATATTGATTCGATTGATAGTGCTGTATTATGATTATGTTAAAATTTCGCTATCATCGAATAAACAATCGATTGGTAATTTAATAATAAAAAAATATTATTTGTGTATAAATAAAACATTACATTGTTTGAAATAATAAAGAGATAATAAAATTTGAAAAATATTCAAATTAATATATTGAATCGATGTATGTATTATATATTTTATATTTTAAATTAAAATTTGGCTCATTTTCAGATGCGGAAGCGATGAGTTTAGTAATGCGGAATTTTTGTGTCTTTGCCAACATAACCCTAAATAATTAATTCGCGGAATGCATAAATGTTTATGTTTTTTTTTTAAATAAAAATATCGAATTGATCAAATCGAAGGTTGCCAAACGACAAATCGCAAACTGGCCAAATAACTGTTGCGTCGTTTGCGATGCATCAACTGCTAAATTATACGAGTCGACAATTCATTTGAATATTTTTAGAAAGTAATAAAAATAAACGTCGTTTGTATATATTTTTTTACATGCGAGCGTTTACGACCGCTAATTGAAAAGATTTCGGATACATATTCATGCGAAAATCGATTTTGAATAAATTCGGTCGTAAAATCGAATAATGTAACCCTTCGATGGTGAAGGGTTGATTTTTTAACGGTGACGTTTTTTGCACGTCCGTAGATTCGTTTTGAATAAAGTTATAATCGTAAAAGTCGTTTTGAGTCGTAAAAAAATTACGTCTTTCTTCGGAAGTGATATACGCAAATTTTATTATAGGTTCATCAATAGTTGAAAAAAAACCAAAAAACGAATGTATGACGTTGACGAGTTCAACTTTATTTTCTGACTTTCAGTTTTGTAAAATTGTGAGATTTTTTATAAAATTATTTTTGAATTTTGATGATCATAATTTGTACAAATATTTTGATTACATTTCATGGAACTTATTTTTTCTAAGAAAATATTGTTTTAAAAATTATAACAACCACCCGTAAAAAAATGTGCGAACAACGCACTTTTCTTTATCAACCAAAATGGGGATGCATAAAAAAGTGCATTGTTTCTTCGACGAATCCAATCACCATAAAACGCATATAGGAAAAAATAAAATAACATCCTAATAAAATAACTCTCGCCTTTAAAAAAAAATAGGAGTATCTTTCGAATCTCCGGAAGGCGTTTTCCGACCGTTTATGTTTTTCCGCCTTTAAACTTCGCATGAAAAAAATAAATATAAACATAACCATATAAATATAATCCTATAAAACGCGAAGATATTAAACTGTCGTAATTTCCGCGTAGACGGAGCGTGCGTTTTATGAGTGAGTGAATAAATACGGTTGTTGGGGTCGATTCGGCACCCGCACGTTATTTAGGGGTTGTAAGAGGAATTTTCGATGCGTTGATACGTATTTTTTTATAAAAATTTCATATTACATATACTTTTCAAATGAATTTTAATTGCAATTGTACGCGGAAGACAACAAAGTTGTTTGACATTGGTGCTGCATTTTTCGTTTGTTTCCGGTCGAAATATTCATAAAAAAATATTGAAATAATATATAATTAGTTTTTCCAAAAAATTGAATTCATTGGAAGTATATTTTATTTAATACAATTTGAAATATTCTAATTTCGATTGAAATGAATTGTTAAATAAATACTTTTAGAATAAATAGCATATTTGTGACGCCATCATAACAAGACTCCGTGGCGCAACGGTAGCGCGTCTGACTCCAGATCAGAAGGTTGCGTGTTCAAATCACGTCGGGGTCATAGTCTCTTTTTAATTTTTTTTTGCATTTAAAAAAATATAAATAAGCTATATTTTATATTATCGTCAATTATGTTTCAATGCTTGAAAGTAAAACATCGAAAATAATGTATTTCTTTAAAAACAGTATATTGGATAGGTACATCTATTGATATTTTTATTTACTAATCAAAAATCAATACCAAGAAAAAATTACGATAATAGTTATAATATAAAAATTTTGCATGTAAATTATAACATTTCATTTAAAAAAAATTGAATAAAATTGCATTCAAATATAAAAATTTAAATAACATTTGATTCAATAGTTATAAATTTTATAGCGCCATCTAGTGAAATAAAATATACTAACACAAAGTACATATCCAAGTCTTTTTCAATATGAAAAAAAAATCAAATATTTTGTTATATAAATGTCGAATTACTACACAAAACATAAAATCGAATCTCCCTTTTTAAAAGCGTAGAAAAATAATCAAAACCCCACCCAAATTCGACGGATTAAGACACCGACTCAGTAACAAACAATATAAAAATAAAAGACATTAAACGAAAGAGAAGTTTTTCTTCCGTTCGTTTAACATCCAGCCCCCGAAATATGGATATAGCAGTTCTTATACGATCCAATAAATCACCCCATATTATATGGCCCTCTTAAAAATATGACAGACATTACCTATTTTTACGACACCCCGCGAAATTCTCACACCAGAAAATAGAATCGATTCCATTCAATCAATGTTCGAATTGTGATTAGATTTAACACATAAAATAATAGATCTTAGGGATATTTATTCATCGATTCCTATACTGCACATCCCGCGAGATATAAATCATATTTTTATTACGACCCATCCATCCAATTGCGAAAGATTAGTTCGATTTTAAAATCGGGGCTAGAAATTTTACGATATTATTCAAATTTCTCGGGAGAGAGATTTTAACGACCCGCCCGCAGGAGTCTAATTCGTATCCTTGATCGTAAAACGAGGCGTTTTCGACAATATAAAATAATATATAATATAATATTTCGATGTAAATAAGGATGCGCAATAAATGCATGCGATCGTAAAAGACACATCGGCATTATGTAGATTCTATATGTCGATGCATTTTTGTATGACAATGAGATGGTGCATTGGTTTGTTTGATGATATGTAAAATTGTAATGTTTATTGAATTTTTAAAGTGAAAAATTTGTATAGCACCTTTAGGTGATCTTTTAAGCGATATTTATCCGAATTTTTGGATAAAATGAGCATGAAATATGAAGTAGGGAATAAATTCGTATTTTTGGTATTTCGTCTATCTATTTCTATTATCCGTCGTGGGCTGATTGATGAATTAAAAATAACGCCAACTCATCCGAAATGATGACTTTTACGCAACTCGGTGCAATGAATTACTCAAAGGGATTACTTGGAAGATTCGCATAATCTGCACAATTCACTAATTGATTTCACAAAGTAATATCACTATTCGTATTATATTTCTATATCAATCGATTCTTTGAATATTTTCAATAAAATTAACGTATTAATTATAGTATAAATGTATTCTTTCAAGTAAGTTGCTTGGATATTATTTAAACTTCTTAAATGTTACATTTTCTATATCGAAAAAATATCGTTCTACAATGAATCTAATATATATCCATTTTGAATACTATGACGATCAATCAAAAGAAAATTTTATCACACAAATAATAAATAAATCCAAATACCCATAATTAATACAATCCGATTCTGATCGAATCACTTAATGGCAAGAAGCTGCTCCAACAATGACTTTCAACATTCACCCTCAAATTTCGCAAAAAAGCCTATACACACCCAACCCTATAAATGCACACGCAAATCTTCATCATCCTATGTCTTAATTTTAATGAGTCACCCGAAAGCTATGATCGATCACCGCCAAGAGAACAACTTTTCCACCCACCAATTTTTTCCGACTTAACTCAATATCAATTATTTAATATTCCAAAATTCATAACGAATCGGCTTTCGGATACGAGACACGTGTCTCCACAGGTGATCGACAAAAATGACCTTTTCGTGATTGCATACAATGGCGGGGATGCGCTCGAAACGATTAAGGTTAATTCGAAGTGTGCAACGCTCCGGTTTCCCACGATTTTAACCCTCGGAGTATTTTAGAGGGTTTCCTTTTTAATATTAGAGGTGAATTGTTGAAGATGGGTTATGAATCACGCACGTGTGAATTGTCTAGGCGCGGTTCGGTCGGTAATCTGCTAATTGCATCTGCTGATTATTAACGCGTATCGGTGCCCAATCGGATGGTTCGGATTGTGTTGGATATTAATTATTTGATAATTTATTATTTTATCAATAATAAATTGGGTTTCGTGATCGTATAAACTTGGTAATTTACAATAAAGATTTATTCTAACACAATTAATTCAGTTTATTGTGAATTTTTAAATATATTTTTATTATATTTATAAAATTTTATTGAATTATTGAGTCATACCATTAATATTATATATTTAATTACACCATTGAAAAAAGTATAATAAACAAATTTTATAGTATTTTATTTTTAAAACAAATATTCAGCATTGTTTTAATAGTAAAACGTATCAAAATTAGTTTACGATCAAATTATTTATTAGACTTCAATTTCAATGATATCGCTTGAATATTTCACAATCAAAGATTAAAATACATCTCACTTCTACAAACTAAAGTTAAAGCGTACGTAGCACAATCACCAAATATGTAGATAAAAACTCAATCACATTATTATCTTAAACTATTGAAGTATCCCAGCATTTTTACTACTATCGTCCAATTCCAATTAAAAAAAAAAATTACAAATTATCCTTTTAATACCTATAAGTCGATACATTGGCTTTTGTAGAATCCATCAAATACCATCCTTATTTTAAAAATTTTGAACAAAAAAATTAATTTCCTTAATAATAAGAAATTTTCTATAATTACCGAAAATTTAAAGGGGATTATTTCTTTAACCCAAAATAATTATAACAACAATTAACGCAAATTCAAATTTCTTTTAAATTTGAACACATCCCGCCAAAACCACATCATGCGCAATAGGTAAACTAGGCGCGCAAACAGCATTCAGGGGGTTATGGTCGTTAATTGCACATCGATCATCGCCCGTGCACTTCCGGTGCAATGTCCGGCCAATAATTAACCGCACGTGAGAACATTGAGACGCGCCTTGACCTGACCCCAGTCCGACCCTGGTGCGGATGAGATGCCATCATCCTGGTGTGATGACAATCGGATCAGGATCTAGTAGAATTTGTATGTATGTAATGTATATTATTGATTTTTTTTTATATTTGTAATTGGGTTATAATTCGAATATTCATGTTTATTACATAATATAAAAATAGTTTTCATAATAAAATAATATTTATCGAATTGAAAAATATATGCTTTCACTATGAATCATTAATATTTTTTATCTGTTAGATTCAAAGGGTCGTTTTTAATATGTCTATCTAAAAAAGCATTAACCGCAATTGTGAAGCTATCATCCGAATATTTCGAAAATACACACAATTGAAACTGCATTCGCTAGGGACAGGTGTCGTTTCGCTAATGAATCGATAATTTTTTTTAATATTTAAAAAAAAATCGCATTATGATAATCTTGGTTTCATCGAATTCCCATACGTCGCTGTCGCAAGTTAACGGTAATTATTCAATTTAAAAGAAGGGGATCCGATGATGATTGATCGAAATTGGGCGTACCTAAATTGATGAATGGATGAAAATCGAACTTTGGTGAAAAATTATCCGTCACGATTCCCGCTTTTCGTTTATGTATTTTTATTTCGTTACTTTTTTCTCGTGCACTCACTTAACTTTGTTAAGTGTAATTTTATTTACTCGGAAGCGCTCTAATGGCTGTCACGCTTCGATGAAAACGGTAGTGATGGATTTCGATTATTATAATTTTTTTTACATAAAAAGAGATTTTTTTATTATTAGAAATAAAAATTAAATAAATATTTAGCAAAGTCGCACACCACTTTCTAAATTATATAATTTTATTTCAATATTTCCGTTAACTATTAATTTATGATTATATATAGATGCATTGATATATATAAGTATTCATAAAAATGATAATTTTAAATTTCAATTAATATTTATTATGAAATTTAACAATAATTTGTTTTTATTGCAACTTTAGTTTGTATACGAAAATTTCGAATGGATAACATATACCTTCGATAGCTCAGTTGGTAGAGCGGTGGACTGTAGAGGCATTCGTTAAGTAATCCATAGGTCGCTGGTTCAAATCCGGCTCGAAGGATTTCTATTTTTTTTCTTCTTTTTTTAATCCAAATATTAAATATATTACTCAAACAATACAAAATATTATCTACTTTTAAAAAACAATAAAGATAATACGATAATAAAACAACAACATCACTTTTGTTAGATCGTTCATATTATTATATAACTGAACGAATATTACGATTTATTTTTTCAATATGAACGAAATTCGCAATACGAAATCAAAAAATAATACGTAAAATATCGCCGAACATAAATCTTAATGTCTAAATTAATATTGATTATAGTTCGGGACAAACGTGCGCGTTAGAATACATCAATCAAATCGAATAGTTTACGATTCAGTGATCACACGTTACCGTATCGAAATCGTTCTACGAAACTTAACTACTGCTGTGTGTATTTTACTTACATTTGTACCTAAAAAATGTGAAAGAAAATCATTTGTCAATTTAGTCCATTAGTGTCTGATGAGCGCATCGCATGACTGCGGTTTCTTATGTCGTAATATTTCACAAAGTATCATTTAGTATTTTCAACTGCAATTGAATTTCATGAACTGTTAAATAAACCTCAGATCAACCCATCTAAGGATACAATTTTCAAAATAAATTCAAATTCGAATATTTCGAAAAACGCTCGTATTTTCTTTTATATAATCAATTTTCCGAGGGTCAAAATTGCGTTTAATACAATAACCACAATTGCATCTATGGGGTGGATAGTAATGGCGTCTAATTGCATATTGAATGTGGTTGATATAATAACCGGACTATCGTTGCGTTTAATATATAATGTGTATTTCTATTATCGGAATATATCTCAGTTTCGTATTATATATTGCGTGTAATAAAAAATTTGAATATTTCGCAATATCATCTATGATTTATTCATGATTTTTTATATGTGACTAATAACGGTATTTGAATGTTGCACTTTTGTCCTCGGGATGTGTATTTGAATATTTGAAAATCGATAGGGTTCCGATTTTACATATAGACAAATATTCTCCTTTATGCTTTATATTAGATATAATAAAAATTTTAACAATTTGACACATTATCGTCTTAATTTTTTTTTATTATTCTTTTTTAGATTTATCAATAAGATATATTCAACGGGCCATCCATTGTGTATCTATTTACTAATTCGAATGTGTTTCAATAAAAAATCCTATTCTTTAGACTCATGCAATGCAAATTATAAAAATATGATTAATCATTTAATTCGTCACTGTCAAGATTCACCAATCAATCAATTTTTTTCGATAATTTACATATTTTTGCACAGTAAAAAATAATATAAAATTCATCAATAGATTTGATATATTAAAACTATAACTTTTTTTAACAAGAAACTAAAAAAAACCATAATCTCCAATAAATTCATAACAAACTCAAATTATTCATTCATCATGAATTCGAGCGATAAAAAGCACCACATTAACCCGACCACCATATGCAAAGCGAACCGACTTTTTATGATAATTTTTTAATCCTCCTTTTAATTTTCACCATCAAATCGAGTAGACGCTCCTGCATAATACTCTGTTTTTTACAACTGCATCCCTTTGATGTCCTTTTCACCTCTCGAATGAAACCATAAACCAATATTTATCCGGCACAGCACCCCAACAATAACAATTACTATCAACACGCTAAAGATTCTTACTCTTTACGAACGGCATTAACGTTTTATTATTTCGAGGCTTTTATTATTTTTCGTATGGAATCGTCGTCGTTTATGCGCGTTTTTTTATTATGTATGTGAGAGTTTCCTTTAATGAACCTTTAGGGATATTTTCTGAGTAAACCGTTCGTTGTTTTTGTTGAGGGATCTTTATATACGCAAGCGAATTACGTTTGATCCTAAAGAGTAACAAACTTTGTATCAATTTGGAACGATTTCGACAATATTTTGTTTGCATAATTGGCATAATAATTCAGGAACACCGTTTGTCAATTAGCTTGAAAGGATATTCAAATTCCGTACGTCTTTGATGCTTTTGGTAAATTACCAAACGTGAATGTATTCAAAATTATTTTTTTTATATTATATTTAAAAAATTACCTAATAAATATTCTTTAATCAAGATTAAATAAATCACAGAGTCAAAACATTTAATTTATCATAAAAGGGCAACTAAAAAAAAAACAATACCAAATCGGACCACCCTAATGATTAAGAGGGATGAAAAAACCGTATTCGCACGATTTTTTTCTTGCTACTGATTTAAAACTTGATTTATTAGTATTTGAGCCGTGAGAATTTATTCTAAATTTTTTTTTACATTAGACTGCACTAAATGGTTGTTAATCGCTGACGGAGTGTTAATAGTCATGGGGCGTGATGGCGAGCGACGCCCACCCTGTAAAAGTCCTATATTGGGATATGGGACTTTGCAGGGTCACACATGATTCATTCAAACGGAAGGATGGCAAAAAAGGACTATTAAATAAAACTACCGGACTTTAAATTCGATAATGGAGGCATGCCGCTTTATTGATTTGGACCGAAGTCGTGTTTTGTTAAATTGAGCGTGATTTTGTGTGAATTATGGCTGTTGGAATTAAAGATTAGTTTGATATTTTAATATACTGAATTTTTTTTTTGTAATTGTTGTATCATCTATTTGGTGTTAATTATTGAAGCATAAAGTGAGTTGTATTTAGTATACTTTTTCGATTTTATCAAATAAAATATTATTTGTTAAAAATTTATCATATTTTATCTGGAAATTTTCCAAAGAAATAGGTTTTAAATTGAAATTTTTGTTTTGACTTCAAAATGAGGGTTGATGCTATATATGGGGTGTATCAAACACTGTTCACGGGCATGTAAACATTTCCAAACATTGTCCTCCATTGTGTCAGTAACTGCACTTCCCGAATACTCACACCCATTATTTATTATTTAAATCAGAGCACGCGTTTACATTCATACATATATTACAAGAACGACCCCATTCATCTGAAAATACACACAAACCAAACACCATTCCTATTAATTTAATTTAAAAACCAAAACGAATCTATTTCAAACTCATCACATACCAAATTTTATGTATTTCACTTATTTCAAATAACTCACACATTATTAGAATCAAGTGATAGATATGTGAGTCAAATTAACTTAAGATATATAAATATTTATATCCAAATCATCAATTTTCCAAAAAATACTCGAATTTTATATCATATCAAATAGACTTTCACTGCATTAACAGACCACCGCAATTCCAAAGTTTATTCAAACAATTCTCAATCACACACACTTCTACATTAAAAAAAAAACAACAATGGACATAACCAAGTACAAAAAGTTCATCCATTACGACTTTGGATCGGTACCATATTTCAAAATGCGATAATTAAGCGAGCGGGGATTCAAAATTGTTTGGAGGCGCACGCGCGCGATAAATGGATCACGCATCCTGAATCCATCCTCGAATCTGCACACCCCTAGATTTTTCGAAAAAAATATTGTGTGTATGTGCCGTGTATTACCCTCGACTTACAATTGTTCCCGCTGTGGATGTTTGCGATTAAGCGTTTTGAAAACTGCGATCCGTTCGCGCTCGAGCGGTTTGAAAATCGTTCGGAACGTTTTGTCATGGGTGATTTGAGCGGAAAATGAATAATATTTATATGAATGTTGTTCGTAGTTCGTATGTATTGATATTTTTTGGAATTAATATGTAGATCTGTATATATAATATATTATATAGAAAGTGGTATTCATAAAATGTCCACTTCAAAGCTTTTAAATTTTCTACGTCCATCGCTCGTTTTTCTTGACATTTTTCATAATTTTTATTTTACGCAAGAGATGTTTGCGCATATTAAAACGCGAACAATACCCTCTGCTTTCTACCATCTTTATCTCTTGCAACCCTCGAGTGCACTTTTGCTTTGTGAAGGATAAGGGTAACGCAAAGAAGGGTCTTTCTTTCACATTTTGGGACACACTGGCCTACAATATGAATAAAATTTTCAAATATATACGCGTATTTATTACAATTCATTCCTAAAGAATATTTGAAACGCAAGCGACTTTCAAATTATCTAAATTTTACTTGATATATCCACCGAGAAAACTTAAAAGAAATTTCCTTTCAGAAAAATCCCCTTGCCTTTCAACTACACGCTTTAACACCCTGCCCCGATAAAAAGCACACAAACGCACATTTCCATAATTACACACCACACCTGATTTCATCATTGAAAATCATCGATGTGAACCGCAGTCATTAACGTTGAAAAACCGCGAACGTTGAACATTCGCGACGTGAAAAAAAAACGTGATCTTACACTAGGTTAGTGGTGCGTTTCGCTCCACATATCGCGAGGGAGGACTCCACATACTGTTACAGAATCCTTTATGTCGTATGATCTATATATTTTTTCAGAAGAGGGACTTTAGAAAGGGTTCCTTTGGGGTGCGTGTACCCCGAAGGAGTTGTAATGCACGCGCGGTGCATCAATATCGTTGCACCGCGTGTATAATTGATGCACGCTTTGAGTGCAGCTCTTCTTACATTTTACCCCTCTTCTTGTGCGTGTGCGTATGCGATATCAATTTTATATGCTGCTTTGGAAACGGTAGAGGATTTGCGAAGCCTTTTCTGAAAAAAATGTGGTGTTTTTCAGTGAAAATCTGAGTTTTTTAAATAGCGCGAAATTTATTTTGTGATGATATTTTGTAGTAGTTTAATATTAGTAAAACAGTATATAGACTTTGTAATCAATAGTTTAAATTTCTAGAATTTACTGATTCTCGTCGATCACTCGAATTATGTGAAAAGTGGTGTGATCGGTATATAAATGTAGGAAGAAATAGTTTTTAATACACAATCTACTTAAAAGTTTTCTTTCAATTATCTGATTCAATATTAAAATTTCTGATAGTATATGAGAAAAAATTTAATCTTCAATATACGTTATGCATATATTATGCAATATTATATTATATATATATATATTATTGCAATATTATGTAATAAAGAGAACTTATTGAATTATTCCTAATTTCGTATTGAATATCGTTACTAGAAAACCAATCATGAATAATTTTCAAGAACGGTCATAAATTTAACAAATGATCTTCGATACCAAAGACGTTGATATCGCATTCATTTCAAAACAAACTCGTTTACATTGTTTACAATTCAATATATCAAATCCAACAATGACACCACTCGAACGGCTTAATTATCCAATCGTTTCGACTTGAACGACTTTCAAAGGACATCAATCGGGAATATACTACGAGTTTGAATTCCCACAAAACCATTAATCAATTCCTGGATCGAATTCGTCACTCGTCAAGGGGACAGAACTTGATTGAGATTTTAGATTCACACGAAAACGGAAATCTCCCAAAAACCAGATTCGTAACGAATTCCAGAAACGATCGTGACCCGAAGAAAGTCCTTGGCTATATACGGGCACATTATTCGCACCCAACTGATCGCAAAAATAACTAGTTTTTTTGTGACAATGTCCATTTCGGATTGATGATTTTGTGTTTTGACACGCATCGGATGTCACGTTTCTATGATTTGCTATTGAAAACGGTTAGGTTTTCCCATAAAGACTAGTTTTAGATTTGTATAACGTGTTTCTGATAGGAAAATCTTTATGATTCATTTTTTTTCTTTTTCAAATCAATGCAAAGATGGTTCGTACTGAAATTAAAACCGCCTACTTCTAATTTTCGTTCGGAGTACAAGTGTACTAGTCTTTTATCCACTATAATCCCTACGCAGAATATCTTTCCCGTAATCGCATCCTGATGCAGAAAAATGCATCACTGCACAGGTGTATGAGCTACTGGGAGGCTTTCAGATATTTACAGTGTCGCAGGAAGTGCGTAGGGACTCACAGATCCTCAACGCGAAGGGGAGATAAGGTTTTCAACGAGGTTTGTCCTTATGAATAGATGAGATACCTAGTTGCATAGCAGTGACTTGCGCATATACAAAAATATACGAGCACGTGTTCCAAAAGGATAACACATTTTTATTCATGTTTCGATATAATACCTGTCATTATCTATGGATTTGAATCATCGATTTATAATATTGAAATATTACGATGATTCATTATTGAATGACTTTTAAATTTTCGAACTTTTGTTACTGTTGAAAAGTTTCTTATAATATTCGGTCATTTTTTATTAATAAAATTTTACTAATCAATTTGATCGATCATTTGGGAATCTGTTTACAATTTTTTATTATTAAAATCCCACATCTGAAAGGACGTATATCCTGAAAATGTACGAGAACGCACACACAACTAGTTCAGTAGGGCATTAGCACTAATGATCAGAATCCTCCCATCGGAGGGGTCCCTTTGTAAGGACCCTTGCACTGCAAATACCACCACATGTACACACCGTTTCCTCGAAGAATAATTACGCTTTTCCATTTTTTCCCTGCGAATAATCTGCGCTTCAAAGAAACCGATCGAACGAACGCACGATTCGCGATGCCTTTTCCGAGTGATTTTCTTCTTTTTTTCTATCGCAACCCTTTTCCTGGGCAGTGGGTGGGTTGGGTCTATTGTTTGGTGGAAAACAAAGAGTCGGTAGTAATTAATTATAATTATCAGATCGGTAGAATCGTAAATCACTCCGGTCGCGCTCGTTAGTGCATTTCTTTGAGTAGGCATTTCCGACGAAGCGTTGATATCGCTGCAAATAAATTGACTTATTATCCGAACGGTGCATTCAATGTTTTTAATTTTTATTTAATTTAATTATTGTTTGTTTTTTAATATTTGAAAGATTTTCATCAATAAAATCAAACTAGCCTTATATAGTTTTGATTTCTCACATGAATCAAATTTATTAACGCTTCAACGAATTTTCACTACTTGAATGATTCAACAATTTTTCATTTATAATGTTCATTTTCAGTCACACAATTTTTCAAAAATACATTATGATAACAATTCAGATGAATTATTCATATAAAATTGACATCTCCAACCGACTTTCGCGCCTTCGAGTGTTTTTCGTAAACACACATCAAATTCGATTTTTATGCAAATACACATAAAACTACAAATTCAAAATATATTTCTTCCACAAAGAAGACCCGAAAGACCCACATTACTTACAATGGCCACAGCGATTCTGTCATCCGTGAAACTCGTATGCATATAGTGTTGCATTATTTTATTATACGATGATGAAGTGCACTAACTTTTGATGCGATGACGAAACGATTAATCACAGATGCAGACTTGATGACGATCTGTCGCTTTGTCAAAGGACCAAACGGGACGAGCACCTGAGGGACACGATTCCAGTTTTGAGTTCCATTGGCGATTCAAATTTGAAATGCGTATAATTGACAATCATCAATCAAGTGAAAACAGGACCAGATTGGAAGTTGATCTTCTTGATTGCGATGACGATGTCTTTCAATCTCGTGAATGATAAGTTGATCGAATCAACGATTGACAATTTTATTATTGTATCATTATTATTTTTTCAAATGAGATTATTTTGGTACTTAAAATTATTTTTTTTCACAAGATGAATTTTTAAGTCTCAAAAATTGATTATTGTAATCAACTTTTGTCAAGTTATTTTACAAAAATACAAAATAGCATGCAAAATGATTGCATACAAAATAGTACCGATTCTAATAATTGGGATTATCTTCAAAACAGTTAGTTTTACGAATAAATATTAGTCTCTTTTTTTTGTATCAAATTTTTTAAGCTACAATTTTTGAGTAAACATGAAAGTTAACGAGATATTTACGAAAAACTGTTTTTGGTGACCTTAACTCTACGAAAAATTTTAAATTAACCTCTTATCAATACCAACTTTTCACATTTTGTTTAAGAATTACAATATAAAGCTTCAGAATTTCAAAATTCAGCTTTCCTGTGATTTTCTCTTATTGTCAGTCAATACCTTTTTCCCCGGGACTGGATATTTTACACTTCAAATTCAAATTGGAAAACAATGACAGCGGTCTTGATAATATTTTCCTATTGTTGAATTTGAAGTAAAAAACATCAAATTTGAAATGTAAAAACAGTATCAAATATAATATTTGCTTGTAAATCCGATCCTGCATCAAACACAGGATGCGATCGATCCAAGAAAAGATCCAGTTTGTCTGACAAGCAATAGCTTTCGACACGGCGATTCTTCACTCTGTAAACTGAACGAATTTGCATACCGGTCCCGATGACCACCATCATCGTCACCGTAGTCATCCGGTGCATCTTGGCTTCAGCTTTATGGGAACCGAAGACAAAGGGGGTTATAAATGATCTCGGCGCCGGGTCGTGTCAAATCTCTTCGAGTAGTACCATCAGTCAAACGATAACAAACAGCGGAAAAAATACAAGTAAATACGCTTCGGAGAGGTTCTGGCGTGTCTTTGTCCGAAGGGGAAATCGCAGGAAGAATCACAAAGGATCGCCAGATTCAAATATTTGTTTTATAGGGTGTATAGGTATAAATATTAAAAAAATTGATATTTTTAGAATTAAAAAGGAAAAACCCATTTCGACAAATTTAAACGAAAAAAATAAGCGATGTTTTTTTTTTATATAAAAACAACCATAAATCACTGCGAAAAATTACAGGGCGAGAAAAAATCTCACCATAATGAGACGAAATATGAACCATCAAAACATGGAGCACGCTCGATTGCACACCTCACTCCATTATTTCCACGCTTTCGTACAAACGGAAAGGGGGGAAAAGGACAATTCACACAAACTTACGAACGCTTTAAAAAACGGAATCCTTTTCCATGAACGAGCACGGACCATACACACGACTTCGGAGATCGGCCGTTTCTCTCGCATAATCTCGCCGAAATGAATCGAGAACTGCCGGATTATGCGATTCCGTCGGATCTCTCACCCCATTGATGACGATGGGGTGCTGACTTATGACGATTGTCGACGAAATAATGATGTCGTTTGTCTCGAGGTGCATTTTGTGCGAGACCGGTTGTGCAGCGCGTGATGCAGCATCATTTCGCACGATCAAGGCGAAAAATGGTCATTTCATTACCGAAGAAAGGATAATACGTTTGTTTGATGCGTATATATATTTTTTTTTGATTGATCAACTAGTTTTCGCACGGTTTCAAATGGTATATCTTGAAATTTTATATGTATTAAAAATATTGATATCAAATTAAAGTAGGTATTATATTTTGCTCGTTGAAATTCATATTGTGAGCAAAGCTTTTGATTTTATGATTTCGGCGGTTAAACGCTATTATAATAATGATTTCGATGATAAGTGAGACTGGACCGATTTGTCTTTTTAGTATTGTTGAATACATATGATAAATGTGGGTCATTTAATGGTGCGATTCTCACCCCGTGCAAATGCATAATCAAATTTAACTTTCGTATGCATTCGAACGACTACACGTAAAAAATGCATCGAATTTATCATTCGACATGAATATGAAAAAGTCAACAATCAACTTTATATGCAAAATGAAAAACCTAATTTTTTTATATTATTAACATTTTTTTTCTTCTTTATGTGATAATATGAAAATTAAAATATTAAAAATTACTGATTATACATATTACTTAACTTCAATGATCAATGGGAACCAAAACTATACCATCAATACAAAAATTTTGATATATTTTTTACACTTCAAATTCAAATACATGAAAATATTATTAAGTCCGTTGTCAAAGTAAAAAATTAATGAATTTTGAATCAACAAAAGTTTGTTTGTTGAATTCGATATGTAAAAAACTGAATTTGAAGTTTATGTGAACTGACAATGAGTGAGCGAGACGTGTGTGGCCTGTGAGTGTGTGAACTGTATGAAAATGAAAATAAAATCAATAATATCAACGTATGAAAACTTAAAACCCCCCATTTAACAAAACGAAGGGATCGAATTCAATATTTCGTAAAAAAAATCGATCATAACCCAGCCCCGAAATCCGTCCGTTGATGACTGTTTAAAAATGCGCAGTTAAATCGTGCGCTCGTCGTAAAAAAGTCAAACAAATTGTGAAACCCTTTCGCGATCTATCGATCCTTCGATCCCGAAAATCAATGGGTTTATCTCTAGGGAGCATCGACACGGTTTATGGCCGTCGTAAAACGTGAATGATAACCGTACGATGACGATGGAAATTCAAAACCGAGTCGTTGCGCACACCTGACGGTATTGTCGATTTGTTGTATGGGCTCTTTGAGTTTTTATGCACGTCGATAAAAATTAAATGCGTTTTAATCGTGTAATTCATTTTGCATTTTTAACCCTTTCAAATTTGTGCTGTGTCATTCGCTAAACTGTCGTTCGTGTTTTGCAAAATCATCTTATGAATATTTGGATTCGCTAATTTTGAAAGAGATAGTTGAATGAAAATAACGGCGTACTCGAAAATCAAATCTGAAATGTCATTATATATCGAAGTATATCTATACAAATATCAGACAATGGAATCGTATTAAGCAAGTGTGTGGGTGTTATTTGATTAGGGCAATCGTCGTGGCCATCATGTTGTTACCAG
The DNA here is from genome assembly GCA_028571205.2 of Hydropsyche betteni. Lineage (NCBI taxonomy): Eukaryota > Metazoa > Arthropoda > Insecta > Trichoptera > Hydropsychidae > Hydropsyche > Hydropsyche betteni. The sequence goes on along the minus strand of JAOXNN020000067.1, from coordinate 919,625 downwards.
ATTCAGCAACATCCCTTAACCATCCCTTGAATACCGATCGTACATTCAATGCCTTAGAAACTAACCCTTCGAACAGGACACCTCTCATTAAGACAGATACCATTTCGATCACGAGTATTAGCCGCTAATTCTCAATCACAACCAAGAATAATTTTCCAATCGATATTTATATCGTTTTTAAACAGTTTCCACTAAAGATTTCATATAATTCCGTTATAAAAATCGTCAGTAACCCGTTCGAAAACCGATTTAATCCATATCCTCAGGGTCGGGGTGCAACCGGCCATACAATGTGTAACAGGACGCATCTCGTACATAATCAATAGGGGATTTTACACCTCAGTGACAACTTGACATACCTGGTGGACAACAAACGGGACATGTAATTAACATACCTTATGCCACGTGCATGTACCGCAATCCAATTGTGGTCCGATCACACGCCAATGAGCCCACGTGTATTGTTCCCCATAGTGGGCGGTGGGCGTATTAGAAATCAATTTCGTATGAATTACTGATGTTTTGTATGTATTTTTTAATTGTATTATATTACACAATAAGTTCGAGAATCAATTAGATTTTGTAAAATGTTCAAACGAATCTAAGGTGATTTTCTTGTAAAGTGATTCTTTAATTATGGTATCGTTTTTCAAGATGATCAAATTTTCTTTGCCCAATTAGTAAGATTGAATTAGAAATTTTAGAATGCTCATATTGCTTATTTGAAAATTTCGATAGAAAATATAATTTGAAAAAGTTTTTAGTTTATTTTTTATAATTTATGATAGTATGGATAACATGGGTAGGAAAACGGATGGCGTTCGTGCGTGTAATGACGTTAAAATTATGCATTTTTCTGCAACGAATGCATCCCTAGTGCAATACAAATAACAGGTTGCACTTTGCGTCATTAGACGAATAAATAATGCGATTTAACAGAATGCAAATTTTTACGAGGCTAGAAAAAACATGTTTATACGGATTGACCATTAATATTTTAATGTGAAAATATTAAAAAAAATTATCACGTTTTTTAAATCGTATAGTTTTCATCCTTGAATTTATCGAAATGTTTGAGCATATTTTCATTTAATTATTTGAAATTCGCTCATAAATTTCGAAAGCCAATTAAAGAACACTTGTGCATAGTCAGAATATTCAAATAATTAGACCGACAAACACTTGTTAATGACCATATAAACAAATATTTATTCATCGCTTATGAATTTTTATAAAAAGAACGGACGGCGCAAAATATTCGCATTAATTTTGCACACTTTATCCACAATGTTTCGAGTGCTAGTGTTCGTTTTTTTCGTAGCATTAGCGCATTGTAATTGTGAAACACAATACCCAGAACATAATACCCAGTGCCCGAAAAACGAAAGGTTCGTAGAGTGTGTTGGATGCCAAAACACCTGTGCAAATCCTGATATTGCAGCAAGATGTCGGGCTATATGTAAAAAAGGATGCGTCTGCAGAGAAGGATGGTTCAGAAACAGCAAAGGAGTATGTGTTCCGCCTAAAAATTGCGATTCTTGTGGACCCAATGAAATATTCTCAGCTTGTGGTAATACAAATTGTGTCAACACATGTAAAGAACCACAAAGAAGTACTGTGTGCAAGCCAGAAAGATGCATTGCTGGGTGTATTTGTAAGGCAGGATTTATTCGAGGATGGGAAAATAAGTGTATCTTACCAAACCAATGCCCTACTTGTTCGGGAGCAAACGAGTTCTACACTTGCGATAGAGCTTGTCAAACTGTATGTGCAACCTTGGGAGAAGAATGCACAATCGCGACCAATACATGTGGATGTTATTGCAATGATGGATTTGCTAGAAATGCAAGAGGGATTTGTGTTCCGACTGATCAATGTCCACCCAGGCAATGTCCAACTGATCCTAATGCCATAATACTTCCATGTGGAGATCCATGCCCATTGACTTGCGAAACTAAAGATCAAATTGGCCTTGAGGGTAGACCTTGTCCTGCAATATGTATAGTAAACGGATGCAAATGCAAAGACGGATTCGTTCTAGGCAAAGATAAAAAATGCATTGCTGTAAAAGATTGTCCAAAACCTATTGTACAATGCAAAGAAAATGAAGTTCCCGTCGAATGTGAAAGTAATTGTCAAAAGTCTTGTATTTCTTACTTTAAAGGATTTCTCGCATGCCCTGCAGTCGCTGTAAGCTGCCATCCAGGATGTCATTGCAAAGATGGGTATGTTAGAAATTCAAAGAGGTCTTGCGTCTTGCCTGCAGATTGTTGTGAAGATAAAAACTCTATCTTGGTGGCAAAACCAAATCCTTGTAATGGTGGAACGTGTGCCAAGCCAACATTTGAGAAATGCAACCTGGAAAGAGATGCTTTCGGATGTGAGTGCAAAAACGGATTCGTGAAGAAGTCTGACGTTAATGCAACTTGTGTTGATCTTAGGTCTTGTTCCTACAATGCTTAGCCAAAATAAATTATTATTATTATTATATTTTGAATTTGATCCAAATTTGTGATTTCAAAATTATGGATATTTTAACAGAAAAACTTGTAATTGTTTTTTTTTAATCTAATTAAATTGTGGATGCATATTATCATTTTATTATTTACAGATATTTCATTAAAATTTAATTTGATTGAAACTAATTCTTACGTTTTAAAAACAAAATTATGAAATTAACTGAAAATTTAAGTATTTGAAAATATTCGCAAAATGATTTGAGTAAAACACCACACTTTGGAAAATAACTTACAATAAGGAATTGTTTCAAATGTTACATATCTTTATTTGAACTGCAGTTTATCAACAACAAAAAAGTTATTCAGGTTGAAAAATTGTTTTATGTTAACATAAAGACTTCGTGAGCAATGAAAAGAACCATTTGGTGTATTATTAATCATTAAAATTATATATGAACAATCGCTGGACTAAAATTTTCAACTGAAACAACAAATTATTTATTTTCGAAAATGCTAACAATCAACAAATTATTATTAATATATTCGAATACTGTTTTTGATCAAATTTGCATATTTAAAACCGAAACCATGTTCTAATCAGTTAATCTCACATTTCGAATTCTTCAACTAATTTAATTACAAACTCAATTCACACGATAAACCTGAAACGTCAAGATAACCACAGATCCCCAAACGTCACGCGAACTAACCAACTGACCGTTGACAAGCCATCGCAATACTTTCCATGTCACGTTGCATTAGGCCTAGTTGCAAATTGCATTCTAAATGCCCGATGCACTTTCATTTAGAACCCGCTCGAGTTCGGCTCAATTCGATTAATGAAATTGTTTTTGTCTGCATATGGAAATTTCGCACGTTTTATTTGCTGGAAGAGGGTACCTTTTTATAGGTTTCTAATAAAATGTGAGATGTTTTGTTCATTGAAAATCTAATAAAATACGTATCTGAAAGTTTTTGTCTATACTTTTTATTGAAATTGAAAATATAAAGCATTAGTTTTAATAAAACGCAATTGATTCAGCGTAGAGAGAATAATTTCATTATGGTCCATAATTTCTTTCCCAATTCCGTCTTTTTTTCTTTTTTGTTGAAAAAATGAGAATCTAGAAATTCTATCACACACCCTATTCTAATCCCAAGTCTGTGTGTTAGTATGTGGAGTCCATTGTCATTGTCGACCCCATTGCTCGCATAGAACCACCCCGTGGAAATAATGCAGTGGGGTGTACAAAGAACTTCGTGTGTGGGATTGAATATAGTGTTGGAGACACCTTTGATTCTGTTGATGACTAGTGTGTGGTTTCTGCAGGTCGACTAATTGAATTTTTCACTGCTTGATTCATCAACATCATCATTTGCAGGTTGCATAACGTCCACTGCAGAAAAGACTTTTCCGATACACCATTGAATGTTTTAGAATTATTCCTCATTAAAGTCAAAAGGGAGATATTTCTCAATGAGGTTTAGTATTAAAAATAATTATTTTGTAAATCGATGATACGTAATTGCATTAATATGCTAACGAGACCATCTTTTATTCAACTTGGATGGAATTTATATATTGTTTTTAACAAGACTAAATCATTATCAAATTAATCATACTAAATTATTTTTTACAAAGTAAGAATCATTATTTATAATAAAAAAAATTATAAAACATAAAATGAAAGTATAAATTTCATATGAAAATTCTAAACGGAATTCTCAGAGACATCTACAGCGAACAACCCTAAAACTAAAAATGATATAGACGTGTATAAATACACATGGGGTCAGCACCCCATAGACCCCCGGTCAACTACTATTTCATGGGAAGTAATATTTCATCGGATCGGACACGATTGTCTCGTGTTTTGGAATCGCCGATTTATTGTGCTTTTATTGAGTCTCCACAAGAAAATATCGTGGAATTTGTTCAATATGGTTTTTTTTAATTTATTTTTCAATATATTCGAACGAGTTAGTCATTGATATAATATGTTAGAGGGCTCCGCGTTTAAACGGTTAAAAGTTTATAGCGCCCGCGTTGTTTGTGTTAATTACCCGTCTATTGTCCCTCAACCCTTTGAGGACGTCGAAACGTACAAAATTAATCTGCGTAAAAGGGATTTCTTGTTACTATTGCCATCGCATTATAATTCTGTTGGTGAAGTATCAAATCAATAGAATGTTTATTTTATCATCAAATCTCAAGCTATTTTTTGTGATATTCTTGTCAATTTCATTTTTTTTAAAACTGGTTGGTTTTAAATGGTTTTGTGGTATTTAATATCAATTAGGTATATTCCAATTTTCAAATAACTGATGTTATATTTAAATTTGACATATTTGTAAAGTTTTAATATAATTTTTTTAATAAAATTTATACATTTAAAAAAAGAATTGAAACAGTCATATACTTTCATAATATTATGATTTTTTCAATGAAAATTAACAAAGATAAAAATAAATATTACATATTTACATCGTGTCGATCGACGTAAATTCTTTTTGTAAAAATATTTTTAATTAAATATTCCGAATGAACATCCCTCGTTCAATTTTTCCCGCCGCTTAACCCCAACGTCACAACGGACGTTTGCAAATATGTCGAGGATTTTATTCTTATTGGTCTGCCCACACATACGTTTAATGTACGAGAGTGACTAAAAAAAAACCTGAAAAAATCCCCGTTTTTCCATCCAGAATAATACCCGTGGGCATTAATGCAACAAAGCTTTCGGGAAAATGGCGACCGTGTTGATTAAACCCCGCCTATTAATCTATAAATCCTAATATTTTCAAATATTTATATTTAAAATACTATTTTCTAATTTGAATTGCTCAAATATTCATTGTATAAATTTATTCAAACAAAATACTTAAGCCACGAATTGAAACGCAAATTAAATCGAAGACAATGAACGATCCAAGATATAAATTTTTTCATCATCATCACGTCGCCGAATTGCTTTCTTTGTGGCATTAACACTATAAGGAACAACAAACGAATCGCAATGAAAGTTTGTATGGCCCATTTGTGAACGGCTGGCCGTTAAACGGTTAACGGGCCACGTCTGTACGAACCCGATAACGGCCCGTTAACCCGACGCGAATTTCCTACCACTTTACTGCCAAATTCCCAAATTTGATATCCGAAATTTAATTTTTGGTAATACTACGAAAATATTCACCGATTACGATCTATATTCTTAAATAAAATTAATCGTATTCTACTTAATGAGACTTTAACGGAATTGGAACATCAGCCCGTTTCTACGATTAGTTTAACGATTGCAATCTTCGCAAATTGAACTGCAGACGTTAAAGTGCATTTTCATTAAGACTGAGTCCATTAAAATACCTCCAATATGTGAAAGAATAAATCACGAATCGTCGTTTCGCGTTAAAATTCAGTATCTAGCCATAAAATCGTAATAATACCGTGGGAGCACTCCCTTTTTTGAAGATTTGTGGTTTTTACTATTGAAGGTAATATATCAATGCACTTTTTTGGTCGTTAATGTATTTTTTAATTATCGTTTAACTATTGTTGTCGAAATACGTAATGCGTTTAAATGCACGTCAATAAAAGTTCATCGTTTTCTTTTTTTAAGTCTATCAATAAAAATGCTGAAAGTTTTCACATATAAACATGGTTTTTGAAATCACAGCAGTTAAATTTGAACTTACGTAGATATTCGTTCTTGTTGGCAATCGTAAAGGATGAATATATGCGTTTCACTGACTTTCATATAACTCGAAGAATCGTTTCCGTGCTCATTTTTTACTACCGACAATAATTCCACTTGTTTATTGTTAAATCCTCAGCTAAATGGACGAAAGTACGTGATTCCTTAAAAATATTTAGAATTCGAATTTATTCCCAAGCAACTTCAGCAACTCGTTAAATTCAAGTTGGCACATTCATTGAATCAAAATAATGATTTCCAGATAAATACGAAAAATACTTTCAGCCAAATTCTCCCTCATCATCCGCAAATTCTTAAACACTGAAGAACATCTCGGGCTGCAAAATATATCCACTCTTCACAAAAAGACACCCTCCCGAATCGAAAACATCCCTTTTCACCTAAACGAAATAATGGCCCGTACACCGAAACGGGTACGCTTCCGATCGTGTTTAGAATCGCCTCCACAATAAAATATTTTATTTATATGAACGAATAGGCGATAAAGCCTCTCCTCGTCTCCCACTGGCACCGATAATGGTGTGTTTCGTCGTTAAACCTGAAGGAGGTGGTCCTGAAAGGATGCGGGGGCACAATTATGTTTGCTCCGTTGTAATTTTCGTCAAGTCTTAATGTTGAAATTCATGGCATTGTTTTAACGGGCTTCATCCCCTAAAATTTCGGGGATGCTATGAGTCTTTGTGATTTCTTTTAGTGTTTTTAATCATGGTTTTGAAAGTGTTTTAATTGGAAAAGTTTATGATTTAATTCGTTCGTCATATTGAAATGTCGAAGGTAATAGATTCTTCTTAAGATCTGTTTGGCATGTGATGGTTTTTAATAATCTTTAACTTTTAAAATTTGTATAAAGCGATCTGCCATTACTTAACAAATAAAAGATTTAAAGGTCGCAATTTTCTTTTATTTTCTCGATGATTAACACTAAAAAAGTTCACCGTCGAAAAACTATAAATATCATTCTTACTTGCGATAAAAATTCATACCAGCAATTCATATCCGAGCAATAGATAATCCGCAGCAAAATGAGGCCTACGTCGTAAATCGCCCAGAACACATGTCCGTCATTCTGAGTTTTAGTGCTTCGCAAATAGGCTTCCAGTGCATCATTGCAGTACTGCGCAGTACAGTGCACTCAGTGCATTGAAGAAATTTCGACGTTTTTCCGCTGAAATATTGAACGTTCCTTGTGAGTAACATGCTCCTTTGATGGGTGACGTTCATATCGAAAAAAGGCGTAGAGTAATGAAATATTTTGAATATGAATGATTTTTTTTATTAAATTTATATTCGGAATCATCTGAACTAAAATCAAATTAATATTACATTTTTTGGAATGTTTATAATCATTATGATACAAAACATGTGATGAATACGATACAACTGAAGATCGAAAAGAACCATAAGTCACAAATTATTGGATTACCTATTATATTAAAATAATATTTATTTATGTATCGTATTATAAAATAATATATATATAAAATTTTGATCAGCAAAATATTTTATTATAAATATTTTTTATATATAAAAATATTAAATATTAAAGAGTGAGGTCTTTGCTTCATTGCCAAGAACAACCACATTGCGCGAGCAGCCATAAATTACTTATGAGGTGGAAATGGCGGGAAACCCTGGCCGAGGATGATCTTTATAGGAGGCCACAGTGGTGGAAATTGTACATCATATTCCTTATATAATATTATTGTATATATATAATACGGGGGCTGAAGGGGTGGCACGTCGAATTAATTCGATGGGCCAAGATTATGGGTGCATCCAAGATTGCACCCGCCGCGGATTAAATGAACTGCACCGGAACTGCTGCACAATATCGTTGTGTATTATAATAAAAAAATATATGATTGCGGTAGATTTGCTACATCAGAATTCACAAATACACCGCCATCTTATTCTACCATTGAAAGATGAAACTTCCCAAAAGATCTGATTATTTTCTAATGATAAAATTTTTTAAATCAAATCCAAAAGATTCGTTCTATTTTATAAAATTTTAATAACCCAGACTCCATTAAGTCAATCACTAAACCCCCCCATCCATTTCTACAAACGAGACGGCCGTTGATTTATCTCGAAGTCCATTTCTGGTCAGCGATAAGCCTCCTTTGCAGGACATCGTTCGTGTTGAAGTTTGCTAAATCCTAAAGCGCAACGGTTATGCAAATTCGCTCCGGTCGTTTATTCGTCATGAAATGCATTTGTGCATCCCTCTAGTGTTGTGTTTGTATATGCAGGGAGGGTGGTTTTGGGGTTGATTATAAAGTCGGCCGCAAAGTGTCCTTTGTTCCGGACATATTTAACCGGGTTGAAATCCGTCTCGTGTTCAATTATCGGACTGAATGTCGATTGACTGGATTAATGCAAGATTTGAAGCTTCTCAAATATTTTTTTTAATACTAAATTCTGAAACCTATGTAGAAAAATAGTCTTAACGATATTGTTAAAAAATATTTTTTTGTAAGAGAAAATAGTTCTTGATGAAAAATATTGGAACTACACCCAATCCTATTTTTTACACAGCGGATACGTTCCAGAGATTATTATGTAAAAATAATCACTATTTTTTATATTAATAATAATTCTTTAATATAATAATGCTAATAAAAATGTTACAAACTATACAGTTTTTTCAACCCAAGTTAAATGTTTTCGATCTCAAACTATAATAAATACTTTTTATTTCAAATTAAATATTTTTTTATTTCAAATGAATATAGTTTGTAACATTTTTATTAATATAGCTTTACTAATAATATAATTAGTAACATTTTATTAAATTTCTTTGAAAGTACATATGAAATTGTGAAGAATTACTGTTACTACAAATGCGAATGATAATAGAGAAAAAATATTTTCAACAAATGACAGATTGACTTGAATCGACGAAGATTTGAAATGGAAAAAAAATTCTTTTTGAAATCTAAAATTTTGTATTTAAAATGGAGAACATTTAATTTTAAATGGAAAATATGTGGTTTGGAGTGGTAAACATTTAACTTGTGTGAAAAAACTGTTTACCATGTTAAAGTGATATAATAGTGTACGAAAAATCGATTCTTTTTCTATGAACCATGTTATTAAATATAAAAAAGAAGATCGGGAGTATATCTTTGAAAGTGTTTTCAAACCTCTATCAATATGACGCTCAACTTCAATGCTTAATAATAACGAAATCACACAATATTTTTCATCAAAAAAAAAAATTGAAAACCATCGACACATCTGATTATATTTCCCGCATTATACACTGGACGTAGATTTAAAGCTTATCAGCGGAACGGCCATCGCGGGGAACAGAGAGAGAATAATGGCCGAGCTTTCGTTATGCAAATGGCCGACTTCGACGGACGCATTACTCAGACACCATCGTTTCGCCGAACACCATCGTTCGAGCCGAACACCATCTCCGAAACTAGATTCGGGATTCTTAACGGCGAAAAGCGAAACGGTCGTCGTCGTCCGTGGCACGACGATTGGTCCGATGACAATTCGTCCAACGACAACTCGTCCAAGACAATTCGTCCAAGCGACAATT
>JAOXNN020000067.1:880692-896673 GCA_028571205.2 Hydropsyche betteni | reverse complement strand
AACCAATAAAAAAATAAATGATAGAATTTCAATGAATAAATAGTAAAAAGATTACACAGTAAACAAGCATAAGGTAATTTTGTATTTGATCAAAAACATTTGTGAAAGTTATATGTAAACCAACAGTAAATGGCATAATCATCATTAAGAATCTAAAACGAAGAAACTAACATTTGAAAATTAAGACAAAAGTGCACAGAAGAAACGTTTATAAAATTATATAATATTTAAATATATGTTTTGAAAACACACTTAATTTCCATTAATACCAGAATTTCACTTTCTGTGTCTCACATCACGATCTTTTCCATGATCTGGAGTGTGTTTCCTGTAAATATAATTTTGTCAAATTCAATATCCATGATTAGTGATAAAATAACCAAAAACTAAAATTTTATGTTAAATTTGATAAAATATTATATGAGTTCATAACACTTGGAGTTAATAAAAGAAAAAAATAAATAAACCGATCTTTTACTGTTGTAAATACAAAAAATAGGAAAATTTATAATATTCATATAAAATAAAAAAAATCTTTGATGGTTTCAGTTTGTTAAAATTATAAAAAATGCAATTATAAAAATAACAATACAAGTAATGTTTTAGTTTTGTTAGGGGCAAGAACACAATTGAATCTATGTAGAACAGTTTTATAGAAGAAAAAAAAATTAGCGTGTATTTTGATTCAGTTAAAATCTGTATGGTATATTTCTAAATGTGAAATTTGTAATTAGCTTGGAAATAAATATTGTAAATTTATGAGGTCTGAAGGGCCGAGTTATAAGGAGGCTCGCAGGACCCTCAAAGCAAGGCCTGAAGGGTCTACTCACCACTAGCGAGGAGGGTTGTCAAAGCCAGGCCAAATACGCTAGTATTTTTTAATGTCTGCTTGAAAATATGCAAAATGAAAAGAAATAAAGAGTATGCTTCCTAGCGCTTAAATCAACAATAATTTCATGCAGTTTTAAATAAGTTTATAATTATTCATTAATATGACACATCAGTGGACATTGTAAATGATAATTGATATTTCCATAAAAAAAAGGAAACACACCATAGATAGGAATGTATTAGTGATGAAAAGCCAAATGCTGCTATGTAAAAGCTTCAAAACAATTATTATATATGTGAATAATATAAAAATTTAGTACTCACTGATCAGGGCTTTGGTCTGTATCTGATTCGTCCAACTCGGGTTTATTACGTCTTTTCTCATACACTAATATTATGGTACACAATACGAATACTTCAGCACAGATACCCAAGAATGGCCAAAGTGCTGCCAATTTATCTAAAACGATTAAATATTTTATTGTTTATCAAATATAATATGAAAAAAATGAGAAATTAAATGATGAAACTCACCCTTAACACGTACAAATGTAGAAACAGTCGTTATATTTACATAATTGTTGGCAATGTTTATAGCTTTACAATGATAATCTCCTCTGTCATCAAGACTAGCTTTATCTATTATTAATATAGCATTTTTGACATCATTGTCATTATCGAGAGTAACTCTTCCTCTGCTATCGGTATAAGTTTCATTTCCTGTAAAGAGAATAAAATGAAAATATTTGTTTGATGATTTATTGAAAAATAAAAAAGTTCATTACCAATGGTCCATTCTATTACTGGAGTGGGTTTACCAGCAGCCAAACAAAGAATACGAAGCTTTTCACCTTCCACGACACTCGTATTTGGAGGAAGACGAGCAGCAGGTTTTGCTACAACTGTTATATCGCCAGATAATTCTCCTATCTTGCAAGAGTAATTTCCTGCATCATTTTCAACAGTTCGTTCGATTATAAATTTGTTTTCTTGTGGCAAAATTCGATATCTATCATTGAGACTTGCATCTTTCGATACAGGCACGCCATTTTTATACCTATATAATTTTTTTTTTATCAATTTGCAGAAAATTTTAATTTGTGAGTGTGTGATTTTATTACCATTCCAAAGTGTTCTCTCCATCCATAGTAACATTGCAACTTAATATTAGATGTCCTTTGATATCATAGAGTTTATAATTGTCATAATCGTAATTTGGTTTAATGGAATTTTCTGAAAATTAGAAGAAAAAAATGTATTATTACTGACTTTCGAACATAATTGGATCCTGGAAATGAGTTCGAAAGTAGAGGGAAGTAAAAAAAAAAAATAATTGTACGTATTTTTAACGTTTATTAAATCACCGTCTAAGTTTCTACCAAGAAGCGATAAAAATTGGTTTTTAAAAGGTTTATGTCATGGGGAAATTTATACTTTCGTCGATTATAATGTTGATAAGCCATTTTTTCCTCATATAGCTGCCACCTGACAGTACACGTTGTATTGTATTGTGATGTCAAATCATAATTTTTCGCACTGTCGACAAAAATCGTAAAAAATAGGTTTTCGAAAATGTTCGAAAGTATTGAAATAGAAATTCGAAAAAAAAAAAATTGCCGCACAAACTTTCGATGCACTACCAAAGTCGAAACGACGAAATTAGTACCGGTCAATGTCGTCTAGTTTGTGTTCGCACGCGATTGCCTAATATTATTGCCTGAAATCAATAATGGAGGAACCCTCTTCGAAGACTAAAGAGCGATCTTCAGCGATCCGCTGAAAAATATCGATCAACCCGTTTCGGTTCGAAGGTTTTCGTAAATTACGAACGCGATAACACGATAACGAAACGTGACGGCAAACATTGCAGATGGATTTTGTCGTCGAGGTGAGAGAGATTTAGCGCGATCGCCATCTCTCTACGGCAAATATTGTTTCTCCGTACTGATAATGGTGGCCAATTATCGTCCGCTAAACGCGTGCTATACACACACACAATAATAAAACGAAAACAAACCTCCTCTTTGGTGGTGACGTCACAAAAACGTACGTTATTATTTACTAGTATATAGGCCCGATGTTAATAACATCGGTTGTGAATTGATAACCATACTATTACGTAATAAAATGAAAATTAAATATATCTATGCAAAATTATTTTATAACCGTGCCCTTGCGAAATGTCTCCAGAATATAGGATTATAGCCGTTATTATAATGACCATAAAGACTAAATTTGGAGCTCGCGATTTTCGGGCGCGATTTTCGAGCCCGAGAATGACGTGAATAGCAATTACAGCCATTATTTTAATGGGCATACAGGCTAAATTGGAACGGCATAGCCAGTAGTGACATCGGCTGCCCGATTCCCGTGTTCGGTTTGAATATTTAATTGATAAAATCAGTTAATTTGTTATTGTCACCATTACGACATATAGACAAAGCCAGAGGCAGTAGGTAATAAGCATCATATTATAGACGTTAACTATATACGCATAAAAACCATATTAGAATAAAGTCTCGAGCGTCATTCGAACAGACAGACAGACACACAGATATCCGTGATTATATATAGGGGATAGGGAATTTTTTTACGTATTTGCTCATTTCATCATATGAATACTTATATCGTTATGTTCGATTTTTTTGACAATTTATCGTACGATAGTTATCAAGATGTGTTCTTAAGTAGGTTGACGCGATAAAAGTTACGATGGCCGATACGTACGTGCACATTTTACAATTTGATTTTCGTCGATGCTCCGAGACTTTGATGAATTTAATTATTGACGATTAAAAAAAAACAAACGAAAAACGGCCAATTAAGGTAAAATTGTATTTTTTAAGATCAAGATTCATTCAAGTAAAACGCAATTAAATACACTTCGAAGCCATAAATCCGAAAGTGAGAATTCAAGGTGCTACTAAGTTTCAGATTGAACTGAATTTATTTTCTTAAACAAAACTAACCTAACTTTTAGGTGCCTCTAGGTGTTAAGGTAGGTTTGGTTGGGTTAGGAGTATGCTGAATGGGGAGAATTCCACACAACCATCGTTGGTGTTTATTAAAGGTTAGGTTAGAAACCATACTTAACACCTAAGGCACTTATGGGTTAGGTTAGGTTGGGTAAGGAAAACAGAATCTAGTTCAGTCTGAAACTTGGCACTACCAAATTCAATTTACGTTTAGATTAAAATCAAATTATTTTTTATACGTTTAAATGACATATGCGTGTTAAAACACACCTCCACAATAATTTAAAAATTTCACTCGCTTTAGGTTTATGAAGATTCAGAAAAATTAGAAAGAGGTTTTCGTCAAGATCATGGTAGCGTATGTAAGTTCAACGATGAACCATTCTAGAAATATCGAGTTGTCTTCATTGTTATCGAGAATTTAACAAAGAATAATATCGAACATATGTAACGGGGAAATTTTTTTATAAATATAAAATAAAACATTAAAAATATATTTCTATCCAGAAGAGAAAGAATATAATCGGATATGTTTTTGTATGACAAAATAATCCTTCATATTTAAAAAAAGTCACACTTTTCAGAATCTGTATATCATATTAAATTATGAAGATATTTTAAATTTATTCATGGGCAAGCTTGTATTGTGATAATAAAAATGAAGTATGATCGCGTGCGACCTACATAAACGCTTGTTTTACAAGAGACAAGATTTTTCTTATATTATAGTTTTTCTTGAAAAATTCTCACTAGAGAGAAATGTAACCGTTTCAGCAAGTATTATACATTGTACGGATAGCAATACCATAGACACTAGGTTTAACCATCAGAGTGCTAAAATAGTGAAATGGAACATGAAAAGGGAAACGATCGGTTTTCAGGGTTGAAATGGCACGTATTCGACGGATTAGAGTAAAAAAAATATCGGTGTAGGACCACCTATTTTTCCAACTGACAATTGACCGCGAGCGCACTGAAATAAGTATGATCACAAACAGGGTTGGGATTAGATAATTAGACGAAAAAGAGTATGAAATGTGAGAAGGTAGGCGAGTAAGCGAGTAAGCGAGCGACCATTGCACCGAATGAGTCAGACGGGGACGGACAAAAGGTCGACGAGTGCTCACCGAGAGAAACGACGGCCGGCACGAACGAGAGCAGGAGCAAGTGCAGGTGCAACGTCGCCAGTGCGAGGATCGTGGCGCTGAGGCCGCGCATCTTGTCCACGGGTTGCGAGCGCACGTGCAACCCCACCGCCGACACTAACGTCACTGACGCGACCGTTTACGTAACGGCGAATACCCGCACCCGCACCCGCACCCGCACCCGAATAAGCACGCTTGCCCCGATCGAATTTATTTCAAAAGATTTAAGCTTAAATTGTTACGAAAATATTCAATATACCTATCACATTGTTGTGCTATATTGTGATTGAACTCAATATGTATTGAAAGTTGTGAATTTTTAGGCTGTAATTTGATGTTGAAGTTATGAAATATTTTCTGAAAAAAGATCCGAAAAAATCCTTGTTCACTCACTAAACAGAATTCAATAAAATAAAATGTTTTCATCCAAAGAAAAAAACGTCACATCTGAAAGGGTTAACTTTGGTGATCGGACGAGAAGCGTTGTATCCAATGTGATATGGTCGTTGAGGTATCAGGATTTTTGCACTCCACGTAACACTGCACGCACGTAGCTTAAGGGGGGAGATACATGAAAACGCGTGAATTTTACTTGTTTTTGATTAATTTTTTTTTAAAGAATAACTCGCTCAATATTTTTTAAACTTGGCATATGGTTTATTAGTATTTTCAACTATTACAAAAAAAAAATTTTTGTGTCAAATTTCAAAATGGCCGATTAATAATCCGGTCTTCCGGGAAGGTCGCAGCGAGAGTTGTTGATTGGCGGGAATTCTAGCTCTCGTATTGGTCTTAAATAAAAGAATATAAGTTCTGAGTGTTAATTAAGGTTATATTTTCTATATAAACCTAAAAATAAAAAAAAAATTCCCGGGTTGTAATATTTTATTAAAAAAAACTTGAATTTTGAACCATATTTTTTAAATTTTTTTCTTGAAAAAAATATTTTTTCATCAAATTTTTCAAAATAAGTAGGTTCATATAGAAATTAATATCATTGAAAAGATTTGTACAAAATTTCAGCACGATTGATAAAAAACTTTTTGAGTTATCCGTCACGCCAATTTGAAAAACATGATTTTGAGAAAAACGCGTTTTAAAATTTAGGCACAAAAAATTCAATAATTGCGAAAACTAATCGATTAGTCAGCAATTCCAGCACCATATAATAGTCCTTCAGTATCCTTGTAGAACTCATTTTTCTTCAGAAGTTCCTCTTGACGTGCTTCTTTAGTCGCCAACAAGCTGCGCCAATATTCTTGAGTCATTTTATGTGCATCTATTTTTTCTGTGTATGACTTACATTGTCTACCAATTATTATTTCTAGAAATTTCATTGATTTTTAACCTGAGTGTAAGTGCTTTGGAATTAGACGCCAAACGGTAGAGTCAAAACTCATTTGCATTATGTGTATGGCTACCAATGCATCTTTCGAGTAAGTCATCTCGAGATAAATCTTCAAATATTAGCTGCAACACTGGGGTTGATCTTTTCTTATGTACTATTGTTACTTTGTTGTCGAAAAAATAAAAAAATTATATTGCAACTACAATTGTGACAGCACTCGGACGATAAGTATACACGGGGCACGTTTACAAGTTTTAATATAAGAAATACTTTGAATTTAGTTTTGAAAATTTGGTAACATATTTTTAAGATGTTATTCTATCATTTTATAAAAGAAAGAAAATATAACTTTTTTGAAAATTTTACATGTATTTCCCTCCTTAAAGCATGGAGCAGCTGGATGCTTGATGCCGGAGAGGAGCAAAAAATGGGTTGTTCCATGAACTGGTTAATAAAAATCAATTAAGAATGACAGTAATTAAATTATAGGTTGACGTGAAAACGTGTTAAATTAAAAGAAAAAAATATTATTCAAGCCTTTATTTAAACACAATGAAAAACTTTTTACAATTATTTTTCAAAACATGACAACTTTAAAACTACAGAAAAATTATTTTCAACTATGTGAATATTATCAATAAAAGGTTAAGAGCTTATTCACTATATATGACTCTGACGAAAATTTTCCGAAATTCAGTAAATTTATAAATAAAAAAATAATCAGATAAACCAACATCGATTGTTAACATATGTGCAAACTTATAAGTAAAGGTAACCATGAAACGAACATAAAAAAGATCTTTTTTGTATACAACCATTGTACAGGAGGAATGTTTCAAAATCGTAATTATTTAATGATCATTACTAAGTACAGCAGAGTCATTGAAAATATGAATCTTATTTTTAAGACATTACGTTACCGACTAAATTATAAACTACGCTTATCTCAAGTGTTAAAAGTATAGTGATATCGCCATTCGTCATATGCATTTTGAGTGGATTGCATTCAAACATAAAAACAAATATATTACTTCATTTCAAGAAAAATAAAGAAATGACACTAAATTTGTGAAAATAAACAATTATCCAAGAACTTTTGAAGCATACGAAGGAATTTGCTTTTAAATTGTCATATTCACCCAACGTTATCTGTGTATAAAAAATATATACATATGTCTAATTAGTAATCAAATTGCAATTGTAGGTAAGTGCTTAATTAAAAGTTTAGTCTTCAGTACTTTCATTGTGATCAGAACCAGCACCATTATCTTTATGATTGTCAGGAGATGGAGATCTAGATTTTGACTTACTCTTCTCTTTACTGGCTGAACGAGATCTTTCTCTGAAAACATCAAATTAAAAATATCAACACATATTCAAATTCAGATTTCATATATTAACGGTCATTGAACAATTTCAATATAATTCACGTTTGTAATCTTACCTGGAAATTCTTGGTGAAGGGCGGCTGTTAGCTGACTTGGAACGGGAGCGAGAGCGGGAACGTGAGACAGGGGATGCCGAGCGTTGCCTGCTCAAACAATTCATGCCACATGCATCAGTTATACTACCGCACAGTCATTCACCATTCTCACCAGGTACATGGATGGCAATTTCGTCAATATTTTACAGTAGAGGAACAATATTTACGATGCAACAATCATGCTTAATATATATATATTTAGATTTAAACAATAAGCAAAATCAAAAATAAAGCCAAGTATAATAGATTCTTTGCACTTGAATCATTATGGTAAGTTTTTTGTGTTGAATTTTTCAATACAATGTGTTGCTGATTAACATGGAGGAAATTTGTAATTGAAAGTTGTTTGGTTACAAAAATATCAACATTGACAGAGAAAATAATAATTGTTGAAAATTTATTATATGCGTGTAATTCTTTTAATTGTTATAAAAATTTTCTATTTCATTATTTATATAAGTATCAATAATTAGAAATCAACTATTTATATCTTTAGCAGGATAGAAAGTAATCAGAAAAATGTAATGTCATAATTTGAGTGCAAAGAATCGTTGTAAAATTGCATCACTACTCAAAAAATATTTAATTTGAATCCTTGTACCAAGTGAAAATGGAAAATACATAATAAAAATATGAAATGCAACAATTGCACCATCATCAAAAAACGAAAGAATAAATAAAAAATACTATAAGAAAAACTTAAATTATAATATACATAAAAAAAATATATATATAAAAAATATTGGACTACTCTGAAATGAATTTTACAATCATTCTAATTGCTCATAAATGGTGCAATCATATTTTAAATAAAAAAAAAGGTTGAATATGAAGCTGAACAAAATTGAAATACAACGGCAATCGAGTATTACCCACCAAACTATAAATATTTGGTCCATCGATACAAATTTAATAAACGAGAATGAATTAAAGATTAAAAAACAGTCTTACTTTGAACGGGAGCGTGATTTTGGTGCAGGAGATTTGCTTTTAGGTCTTGTCTTAGAATTGGAACGAGAACGAGAGCGGCTTGAACGACGACTGCGAGACCTATAAAAAAAAATTGATACCATTACATCAAATCGCACACTACAAACGAAACGTGAAAAGTTGATATCATACCTAGAACGAGAGCGAGAACGACGGCGCGAACGAGATCTGGAGCGACTGCTTGATGATCTAGAATGACGTCCTCCACGACGTCTATCTTCAACCAGCCTAATGCGACGACCATTTAACTCGGTATTGTCCAGCTTGTCCAAAGCATTGCGCAAATCTGAATGTGTAGCGAATTCGACAACCCTAACAAAAAAAAAAAAAACTTATTAACACAGCATATTTTGACTCCTCAAAAATAACGTCATTTTAAATTTTTTTCAGTTGAATGCTAACATCAAGGTTTTTCAGCCCCGAAAGATGAGTAGAAAAAGTCATCATTGTAATTAACACTTTACCGACCAGACGCCAACGTCGCGTTCTCCAATTCTTTTGTCTAAATGGCAGACGCGAAAGTCCTCAATTAATGATAAAATATATTCATCTTTTATTTTTAAGAGATAGCGATAATTTTAATACTTCTTATTTTTTTCATATGTATTTTCAATTTGATATTAGCTTTTGTAAAATGATCTGATCCATATGTTTATTTAGCGTAACTTATTAGACCTAAAATAAAATGAATTTAAGTACTGCCAGTGGTTTTTAACTTTTTTTAAATATTATTTTCTATATAATTATTTGTATGTATTTGATTTAATTAATTAAAAAAAACGTATGTTTCTTTTCATCAACATCTGAATACATTCATATTGAATAATTTCTGAAAGTTTTCTGAACATTTATAGATAAAAAAATTATGATGATTTTAGTAGGTTGCGTTGAAGAATGCAATTTTGCACAAAAACGTGCGGTCGTCGACATAAGTCTAGCAGTTTCAACAGCCAGTCGGTAAAGTGTTAAGTTTAAACGAAATAAATCAAATGAGGTTAAGCTTACCCTTCATTTTTACGTTGTTTGTGGGCATCAGCATAAGTCACCTCACCGGCTTGACGCATAAAGTCTTTGAGATCCTGAGAAAGTCATACAAAGTAAGTCAAGTAATCAAAATAATAAAACGTTGTGGACTTCTTATCTACAATCTCACCAGTGACCTGGTACTTTAAATTTAATATAATATCCATATAAAACAAGTACATTATTTCACAACCCACCAATAATACAGTGTCAAAATTATTTAAGGTGGTATTATTATTATAATGACAAGTCTTGAAAAATCGCAATCCTATAAAAAGAAATCACCTACAGAACAGGCGATGGCACATGAAATGAGATTGTATCAAAAACCCACTGGAACACGTAACTACTTTTGGTCTCTGTTAATCAACACATCCTGGAGGTTATGGCATAATTATTTACAATATCTAAAATGTGATACCCAAAAGTGAATATGTATGTAAAATCAACTTTGTACAACCAATAAGAACGAAAAGATCCGAGAAATTCAGCATCCAAAATTTTGTCTTCGCTTGAATCCACAGGTTCCTGACGCCACTCGTACCGATGAATAACTTCCGTTACAGTATTGAATTGTCCGTTTCATCCATCCATTTATTCGATTTAAATCCAACTAAACTCCTCGGGCTGGGACCTCTTCATCATATGCATTAAGATGCAATAAGGCAGCATGTCATTTGCAATATAGAGATGTAAATTGTTCAATTAGGACTTTCACCACCAGGTAAAGCAATAAAATATCCAGCGATTGTAATATTAGCCTCCAGACATCTCGGCGATAGTGAGTTTTCTCTTCGATGAATTTTTTTTTCATTTAAATTTCATAATAGGTTTCCAGAATGACTCTTCAGGCTTGATTACACATTTTCTTCACGTTTCACATTTCCGAAAAATATTTTAAATTCACAAAAAATACGGTAAATGTTAATCTGTGCAATGAAAATAAGAGTAAAAAAAAAATAAAATGAAAAAACAAAGAAAAATCACATATTTTAATTGTAAGTAAAACAAATTATAATACCAAAAGGAATATATAATAAAAAAAATTATATAGAAAATGAATCAACGCGACATGACCACCCACAAACAATGATACCACAAAATCCAATACACACAGATTAACATGAGACAGCGACGTACAAAATTGAATTTACATATATATGTTCATATGAGACAAATCGACTTTTGGGGTATTCACTTTTCGAGTGAAAGCAAAATTGAAAATAGTGAGAGATACAATAAATATAAAATGATTACTCGTGTTTTGTCAGCCGGGCCCAACTGAGTGCGGTTGGTGTGTTACCTTCCCTCTGAGAGTGACAGGGGCTCGAGAGCAAGCAATAGTCAGGAGCCCCTCTCCGAGAACACAATGCCGAGAACCTCTCTGGGGACCTGGGTACTTCCTTAACCAACACCTCCTAACCGACACCGGGTACCTCTAGTGTAGTGGTAGTGTGGGCTCTTTGAAAATAACATTTCGGTCTTTTTGTTTCAGTTCAATCAATAAACATACATTTACTTTATACAATGTCCTAAATATATATGCAAAATTATACATAACACATTTATTTATCTAGCATGCATGACATATTTCAAAGTAACACTAAAATTCGAAATTTCCACTGAAGAGTGATCCGGGTAGCGGCAAATCCGTGATTTTTTGAGCGAATTGAAGAGGTCGCAATAATCTAATCGAGTTGTCTTCTGTTTGGGTGTATCCATTAGTTAAGCTTGAATATGTCCATAATAAAATCCGGTTTTAAATTCTTGTTAAATTCTTCGGGGCATCAAATTAGTTCGTTTTTTGAACTTTGTTCCAATTTCATACGTATGGATCTTTGATAGGATTAGATCCTCACCGATTCAAAGAACTTTTGAATGAATGGCATCTTAATGAGTAAACGTCATCATCGTCATATGCATCAGTTCATCGTATTGACCAACCACCGATAGTCAGACCTAAAAATACCCACTACTCCAAAACACCATCACTTCTTCTTACAGCCCAAGGCATCAATAATCACTTTCATGTATGTCGAACATAATCGAAAACCACCATTACGTTAAGCATGAAGGTGAAATATCATAGAGAATTCAAATATTGAATTTGGAGGAGTCTTGCCACATTTTCACTGGCTATAAACATCCGAAAATATTTAGAGATTCTAGAAAGAAAACTATATTTTTAGTTTACCTGCCAACTTATACGGCTGGACAAATTCTCCACAATCAGGCGGAACTCCGTACGCGTAGGCGGTCCATACCTGTGACACACAGTTGAAATTAAGTAAATTTATATATTTATTAAGTAATATTAAGTAATTTGTATATTTTCATTAAGTTTGAATCTACTTTAAAGTTGTAAAATTATTATTGCAATTATAATTGAGAGTTATTAAAAAAATATTTGATTTACTGAACTAACTTTTTAAAAGGAAATAAGTATACAAGAATATTAAAATTTAGTATGATTTAAAATGATCAAATATTCTAAATTAAAACTATATATGTTTTAAAAACAGTTAAATGATTATTGAATAATGATTTGGACCAATTTTTTGTTAATTGAAAAATAAAATAAAAATACTCTTGAAAATAAATAAACATTTTTTTCCATAGTAACAATGGTGGAAATTTGATACACCATTTAAATCATCGCATTTCAAATATATTTGAACGCGATTACAACTACTGTTTTCTATACCCACAAAAAGTGAAAACCACCCTAAATACCCCATAATTTGAAAACGAATTCAAGTGTTAGTCATATTATACTATTCTATATATAAAAGGGTATAGAGGTGTTGGTCACATGGGAGTTCGTGAGTCGTATTTATCCCGGCTACGAGGTCTGCGCGGTGGGGGTGCCCCATAGCGCCCGTAGTCGCGCCACATGTCGGCCCCGCGTGGTGTGCCTCGAGCCCTCTCCACGGATACCCTGTAACACATAACACCACTGCCTCAGCCTCAAGTCCCCCATACCTGCCTCCCCTCCCTTACCAGTCGGGCAGTGCAGTGTAATCAGTCGGTGACTAAGTACACTGACTTAAAAAAAATCTTTTTCAGACTGCGGCATAGGTCCTCGTTCCGCTGAAACGGATATAGTAAAAATGGGAAAGGATAATAAAAGGGACAGGAGAGGTTGGAGACCATACATCGCAGGTATGGCGAAAACGGGCGTATCGACCAGACTAATAAGATTTAAGAGTTCGGGTCTCACTTGTCTCCGTAGCGGGGTGGACGGCGCCAATCGTCTCGACCGTAGTCTCTGCGTCGATCGATGCCTCGTGCTGCTTCCACCACCACCCTGTCAACACATATAACAAGCCGCTCTCAGCCCAGGACCCACTGGCAGCACCTGCCCCTTTGGCTATATTCTACTTATACGACTACTACTAATAATTCTCTATATCATTCATATCAGACAAACACTCAAAATGTATTAATTAAAAAGTTTATAAAATGTTTTTGAAATGAGAATCGCTAATTGTTTAATTTTAAACAAATTAAAAATCAATCGAAATAAAAACTAATTTAAAAATAATTAAAGCAATCCTTTCATACTTTCTCTTGCATAAACTCAATCTATGTGCAGTAAAAAAAATCTAACTAATCTGCAAACTTAACTGAGCATATAAATCACAAAGCAGTTCACATATTAAATATTTAAAGCTTATATTCTATGAACACATCATATAAAAGACCTATTTGATAAAAAAAATTAATAAAAAAATATCTAAAAAGCAATAGTTTGTTGAAACGAACTGCTCAAATGAATTATATGAAATGATATCCAAGAAATGTCTTAAATAAAAATATTATCATATATTCGCTTGACAATTTATATGTGAAGTGATAAGATTAAGACAGTTCAAAGATTAGATCAAAAATCTTTGATTAAATATTTGTACAGATATCAAAAAGTTACCTTTCGCCTAAAAGTTCTTTTCCATTTAACTCATATACGGCGTCATCTGCATCTCTATAGTCATCGAATTCCTGAAAAAAAAAGAAACAGAACTCGTAAAACATTCAGATACAAAATCTAAAATTCTTAAATATAAATTAAAACGTCAGCAGTAAAATATCATCAAAACTTTTCAGCCCCGAAAGATGGAATGTAAAAAAGGATCATCATTCAAAATGCAATTTTAACAGTTTAAACTAAACAAAAATGTACTCACAACAAATCCGTATCCATTTTTGATCAAAATATCTCTGGTTTTGCCGAAGCCTTTGAAAAACTTCTCTATATCCCGTTGGCGGACGCCGAAGGGGAGTCCACCCACGTAAACTCGAGATCCGACCATTTTCTGAAAACACCAAAAACAATTAATAAACAGGTTCCGAAAACGCATCCATACCAATCGACACGCAGACTTTGACCATTTCGCGCCCATGCCAAAACAAGACACGCTTACGCGGTCATTCACCATATGAGGGGCTCGGCAGTATATAGTGCAAGTGCCACTAGTTTTTTTTATTTACTACAAAAATTGATAAATAATTACACATTCTCTCAAAAGATGATAGTACTATGTCGGATTATTTCTAGTTTTATTTGCATCGAATGCATGTAAACTGTTTTTGTTAACATCTCCAAAAGATACAAATGTCGCTTAGTACTGTGATTTACTGCCGAGCCCCTCATTTGTCGAATACAAACCACACTCACGCGAATAAACGCGTAAATTTATAAAAACAAACGAAAAATTCCATGCGAAATATCAAGCGAAATGTACGAATGGTATAAACATGGCGTCTCTCTCTCCTGACGCTTATCAAACGCGATAGCCGCCATTATGCCGTTACGCCATTTTTGCAGTTCGTATGTCATTTTGTGACGTTAACATTTCGCACATCCGTCTAGTAACAGTATAATTCGACAACGCGATATCCGACAAACGGAAAATATACACACGTACGCAAAAACATTTCGCCGACCGAACACGTTTTCGACTAACAAAAAAACGTAGGAGCATCAACAAACGAACCAATATAAGACAATCAATTCCAACACAAGATCAGAACTGATACGAACAATTGCGATCGAAGAACGCGTTCAAAAAATAGCACACGTATCGGGCACAAGATGGCGGCGAGCACGCCGCGGTTCGGACCGACACCGGCCGGCGCGCCACGCGTTCGTCCGGCGGGAACGAAGCCGGCGATTCGCGGGGCGGATAAACATGGCGGCCGTTCACAGAGGCTTACCGTCAACGGTTGGAACGGGAGCGGCGGCGAGGAGTCGGCGCGCGAAGCACGCGTGTCGGGAAAACCGGCGGCGACTACACGCGACCGCAAGCGAGCGCGCTCTGTCGCGTTACGCGCCGACAGCGCTGTAGAAAGTACTCGGTGCGTCGCCGGAAGTGATGTACTGTCCTTTGGTATTTCTGTTGTTTTGGAGTTTAAGGGCTTTTTGATGCTGTCGAAAATGTTTTTTAATTTATTTGTAGTATAAATTGTTTTTTATTCTATTTTTATCGCTTTCAAATCGACGTTGTTATCAAAATAAGGATAGTATTTGGAAAATCGAAAACGCTTGGCACAAACTCGATCTTATACGAGCATTTAAATTTTTTTTTATACAGATAGTCCTCGATTTACAACGGTTCGTACTTACGATCGAAAAAAATAATGATAAACATACATATTTTTTAATTAATTATTTTTATAAAATTGAATAAAAAATCTCAAGCGGATGTGAAAAATAAATGCGGAGAAATTTAGAACCGCCAAAAAAATTTGTATTTAAAAAAATGGCTGCCGCTTTTAATTTAATTAATCAAATAATACAAAAATTTGTAAATGAGGGAGCCAAACAGAGAAAGATTTTCAAATGTTATTTATTTATCACGATGGATTCAACTTACGACCGAGGTTCAGGAACGTATCTCCGTCGTAAGTGGAGGACTATCTGTACTCTGAAAGCAGGGATTCGAACCGGAATTGAATCGTAACCGACAACGCCAAAAGTTGCTTACCGTCCATAAACGTACCAACCTCCCAAGCGGTGAAATACGTTTATACATGTACATGCATATACACATACAGAGATTAGCGTGCTTAATTTTTAAGTTGGCGCCAGGCATTACGTTTATACACGTAAATGCACCTATACTCATTCACAGTTTGACAGTTGGTCGTACGAAACTTTTTGTTCAGGTATCGAAGCAGTATCATTAG
>JAOXNN020000067.1:853453-878724 GCA_028571205.2 Hydropsyche betteni | reverse complement strand
ATGCACCTATACTCATTCACAGTTTGACAGTTGGTCGTACGAAACTTTTTGTTCAGGTATCGAAGCAGTATCATTAGAGTGTTCAACACTAAATAAAACGAAATACATAATTTTTTGGGTATATATTTTGAAAGTTAAAAGATTTCATTCCATGAAATAGTTATATTTTTATTTATAAATGTAGAAAAATTATATTCTTTTTTAAAAGCATTGCTCGAATTCAAAAATGTCACAATTTCAAATTTATATTAATGAAAATTTGTATTTACTGACAATATAATTATTAATTTACTAAATAATTTTAAGCACATTTACAATTTTCTTTTATGAGATAACTGAAATATACAATATAAAAAAATAAAGCAGAAAAGTTGTCCACTTTTGTTTTTATGAAAAAGAATTTTAATTGAAATTGGTGACTTCAAAAATAATATTTTAATTGAAACGAAGCAGATATAATATTTTGGCAAATGTAAGGCACGTTCAAAATTCAAATTATATTTTTTAAAATAAATAAATACTGTAAGGTTAGGTTAATTAATTACAGGGAATAGTAATAAAAATAATAAATACATAATCTGAATTGTAGCCTAAACGTTTCACTTAATTATACAATGCAATATACAAAATATTTTAGTTCTTTAACGTTTTACTATCACATGAGCTCATTATCACAGAAAAAAATCACATATCAACACAGCGCAGCTTTTTCCCAGGCAATCTATCAGCGAAATGAAATGAACTAATCGAAGCCAAACTAGGCGATGCGGGAGTATCTAAATCTACACCAAATTGTTTCAGACATATCTTCAAAGCTGCTGCGTGTCTTCTAATAATTCTTTCTAAAGTAAATAAATGGTCGTCTCTAGCGGCAGGAAGAAAGTCTCTCATGAACTTTGCTAACTTCAAAACATATTCAATATTGTGGCCGGCGACTCCACTCGTATTGACGACTTGATGAGCTATGTTTTCGAGAGTGGCCTCTCCCAGCCAGTCTTTGTTACCGGGTACGGCTACGTATACCAAAACGGTAATAGGAGGCTCCGTTCCTACGGGATGGAACTGAGCACGCTTCACAATATATCCACCGAGGTTGCATTCTCGTTGCTGAAGATAAGATAAAGCTGCACTTCCAACAAATTCAAATGCTCGTCCCCAAGTTACACTCTGAAACAATGTGAAATCAAAATGAAAATATTTTCTTTAGAATAATCTTAAGTGTAAACCGGTTACAACAAATCTATAGTCTGGTATAAACTGGAATTTTTCTTAAAAAATGAACCAGCTTTATAATTGATAATATAATATTCTAAATTTTGGTATATCAAATCTTTTCATATTGTTATTGTTGTATAAATTATACAAAAAAATGTCATTGACTTTATAATATTTATCATTTCTATAAAAGACGATAACTGATTATATAGAATTGTATGTTATGAAATAATTATTCACCAAAATCTAATGTTCATAATGTATTATCGAATGAAAAATTTACAATTTGATAAAAATCTGATGATGTTAATTTATATTCTGTGTGTAATATATCACACATAAAAGCAGACGTGATGTCTAGAGGTCGATTCTGTAGAAATTGAAATCACTTGAAGCAACATTACAAATAGGTCATCAAAAGTGCTATTGTCGATCCGGTTCGTTCACTTTGTACAGTTAAATCGTTACAAATTGATCAAGATTAAGTGATCACTTCAAAAATTATTTAAGCAATCGACTACAAAGTTAAATGTGATTATATTTAATCATCAAATAAATATACGTACATTTTTATCTTCAACTAAAGTTGCAACTCTCCCGGGCTGAAACAAAGAAGAGAAAACTATTGAATTTTCTGGCACAATTGGATTTCATTCTCTATAAATAAATTTATTTATCAAATATACGATAGGAAAAATCGATGGATATTTTATGTCTCATAAATTTTTTATATTATTACATAAGCAAAAAAGTATTTTGTGTTACATTATTTAACGCAGTAGTTAGATCGAAATCGCTTCACAAGTATGCTATTAAAAGTTTACTGTTTTCCGGGGCCTATTTTCGGAATTGTGAACGAAGTTTAAAAAAAGGCTGGCAAAATTCTTGGTTCAAAAACAAAGAATTCTAGCTCGTATAAACAAAAAACAAAAATACAGAAGCGCGTGACTGTTGCGCATTGTGTAACAACAGCTTTTAACAGAACATTTTCTAAATATCATTAGTCGGATTTTATTACTCTGTCTGAAATATAACTGTTTTCCGATAAGTCTCAATGTCGAATAACAGCAAGAGGACGAGAATCTGGTAAAATCTGCAGACAGAGTGGTAGACGCCCAGACAAAATCAATACTGCTGCAGAAAGTACGTCGACCGATTTATCTCTCGTATGGTGAAAAATTTCGAATATAGCTCGAATAATAATGTTTGTGATTCGAAAATAGACATTAGAATTTGTCGCAATGTGACTATAATTTGGCAGCATTTTGTTCGGAGCAGAGCAGAATTGAAAAGTCGCACGATAAGTTTCTTTGTTTGATGCGAATTTGCGCATAGTTTATTTTGAGATCATTGGAAAATTTCAGCGAAGAACAAAGAACATATTGGGTTGATTGAAATGTGTTTTAAATCGTTATAAATAATTATAGTGAAAATATAAATTGATGTACGTATATCTTTGTTTTTTTTTTTAAACAAAGATATTAATAAATATGATTTGATTGAAGTTTTAAATTGTATTCAATTTATGAGTGCTAAATTGTAATTTTCATAGATAACGATACTAATTGTAGATATAATTACGATTAAAGCTTTATAACTCGAGCGTTATCTATTAATATAAAATCATACATTTTCCAGACAAGTTTCTCTTAAAAAAAAACTAAGCTAACTTTATCGAAAATCAACAATTTAATCAAACACTTTACTAAACAATAACCTTTGATCCAAGATGGCGCGCCGTCAAAAAAACTAAAATCCGATACGACTCATACGCACAAAATGTTACAGATAACACCGAAAATTACCATTTTTTTTAAGCCATTCGAAAATTAACATCATCTCCAATGGAATGGACATCACTTACCACGTGTTCTAAACGTGTACGAAGGATACCGGACCGTGACATTGTTGGCAATCGTCCATGCGGAGTACGCGTCGGACGAAGGGCAAAGTCTACTTTTTCGCGTGATCGAAAACTTTTTTCGCGGCAGTAAAATGGCAGAATAGATTCATATTAACATTGTATATTCGCAAATTTAACTTTAGATATTGGCGGTTGTTTATTGTGAGCCGATTCCGGTTGGAGAAATGTGTTTATCGTTTTGTTTGCAAGTGCTGTGGAGCAGATGTGAATTAACATTATTGATTTGTTTTCAGAAATTTTTAGAAAAATTGGAGCGTTCTATGCCGAGTTGAATGGCCGCTGAATATTTTTGTATTTTCTGTTTATTTTTCAGCACGTTGAGTTTTATATAAATCTGCAATTATCGTAGTTGAATAGTCAAGATTGATTCGATTCGATACGAATATATTAATGAAATTATAATATTTAACAGCAATTATATTACATTGATAAGTTAAATAATATTTATGAACATCAGAAATTCAAAACATTCGATAAAAAAATATTTTGCAAAAGCGATAAGTAAATTTCTTAACCTTGTTCCATTACCCGATAATTCCTACTCATTAAAATTCAATGTTTTTATAACTGATCAATCAATCCCTACATCAGTGTTTACTGCCAAGAATTTCTAAAATTCCATTACAACATTTCCTACACACCAAATAATAAAATAAGCCCACAATATGCAAATGTCAAACCGGCCACCTCAAAGTAGCCATTCGAGTCGTGTTTGTGATTCGATATTTACAAATTGGGTGTTAATCAATTCCGAAAAACTGGATTCGACTGGATTTCAAAAGAATAATCCGATTTGTTTACTACCGGAAAAATCTCGGGTATTATGTCAATATGTTATAAACATATCCGTAGTGTTTTTGTTTACGAAATTGTTGAGGATTTGATTTTTTTTTCGTAATTGACTGTTACGTTGAAAACGTGAAGAAACGTCACATGCGATAAAAATGTTTTTGTATTTTTTCACGGATTTTATTGAAATCAGAATTGACGTTTGTTGGAAAAGGTTTTTTATTTATGCAGTTAAATTGTTGTGTGTTTTTCAACTTTGTTATTGATTATTATGATTATATTCAATTATTTTAATTAATTGAACGATCTTTGACAGATTGCTTTGCGAAAACTTGATAATTGCTATGAAAATATTTATGATAGCTATAAAGCAATGTTGAAATTGATCATAAGAGTTTTATTTTGTTATAATGCAATTGTTAATTTAAATCATAATTACTATTGTTAAGAAAAATATATTTACCGACTTATATCAGCAAACATTGTAAAAATCAACCGACCCGATGCTATCCGAAACGCACACGTCTCGATTTCGATCCAATAAAAATTTCGTTTACTGACAGACATTTTTCAGCAATATTTTTCAGACAAACAAGCAACATCATCTCGCAAATTTCACGCATAATAAGCACACGAAAATTTCGCAAACGACACGAAAAATCGCAAAAACATCGAACGCGAAACGCGATACCCTATCGCCATAGTAACAGCGGATTTGTTACGTCGATGCACTAATGCACAATTGCATTATTGCAACGTATTGAATGTCGAAGGTTTCGCCATTGACATGTGTGTTTACCTATGCTTTACTTTCGTTTTGAGATGTATTTTTTTTTGGATATTTTTCTAGGAAACGTTAACGATCTCCGTGGGCCTTCGTATGCGGTGAAGGTGAGCAAATTCAGCTTGAGGCTGTCGATTTTGATTTTCTGTTGACGTATCGGGGAAATATCAAGGAAAGTGTTGTTTTTCAAAGAATATGGTCCCAATGAGTCACATTATTGGGTTTTTCCGATTTGTTAATCGATGGTTCAAACTATTTCAATGTAATGATCGATGAAGTTAGCGAGAAAGGTGATTCGATCAGTCTAATTGTGGGAACGTTTAGTTTCTATCTTCTATGTTGTAAATCAAGATAGATTTCATAATTCAATTTTTTCGAATGCATTGATTATCGAAGTTAAGTTTTAAATAATACAGTTAATATTATTTGTGAGACCTTTTGATAAAATATCGCTCGATTTAAACTTTAAATATAATAATTTTCATTATTATATTAACCGAGATAGGATTAATAATCGAACATATCGATCGACAATCGATGACAAATGTATGTGTAATACATACGTAAAATATGATCCTCTTTATATCTTTCCCCGCTATTTTTGTAATATAAGGAAAATTTTCAATTTTTTAATAAATATAATAAGTCTTATTTACTAAGAACTAAATAATAACTGCGATATTACGAGTATGAAAGTTATTCTGAGTCACTTTGAAAATAATTAATTTTTGTGCCTCTTTTATAAAAAAATCTAGGGCTTCCAGATCATTGAAAGTTTATCAGATATCTTAAAAAATATTCCTACATGGGATAGGAAAGTTCCGGCGGAATAAAATTTAAAATAAAATACCTTTTCAGTAGTTCCTCTGTGCACTGTATTCCCTTGCCAAAACCGTCTAGTAAATCCTTTTATATGTCCAGACAAATCTCTCTTATAATCGAATCCTGGATGCCAGCACAATGACCCATATCCAAAAACCCACAAAACTGCAGATTCTTCAGTAAGTCCTTCGTTATTATTATTGATCATATCGATCTTTCTGATGTCGTTATCCATTTTATAGACGAAAAATCCAACAGCTGCCTTCACCGTCACGTACCACTAAAACTACAAATCTTAAATATCCAAATGGCTATGCTATAAAGACGCGTCTCGTTTTATCTTCAGCTCGAAGTTGTTGTAAATCATCGGTGTCCGATTCTCGTCCAGCATTTATATATGCTTATTATTGGCGGCTTCGCATCTGAAAATCGTAAAAATGCAATTAGTGTCGTTAAATTTTTTTTTCGGTTTGAATTTTATAACGGTGTATTCGAGATTCGATATGCTGAAAGTTATTCGGCGCGTTTGGTTCGTAGATAATTGTATGACGGATTTAGCCTCGAATTTTTTGGGTTTGAATGTGCGTGTGGTTTTTAATTGATGAGAGTAAGTGTATCGGAAAATTGGTCGTTTAAGAATTTGTTATATTTTTTCTGAACGTGATAGAATCTTTATTTTCTCGACATTCTTTCTGGTGTGTCAGTACGTGTTATAAACGAACAATTTATGGATCAAAATAACGTGTAAATGCGTTTTATCTTTTTCATTGTTTTAATTGACATTTATTTAAGCATTGGGTAGGTTGAAAGTTGTAATTTTCCAAGGTTGAAATTTTATCACATACGATAAAGCAGGAAGCTAAAAACAATTACGCTAATTTTAAGTGATTGTAACAGAAATTTAATGGATTAAACACTCACTTTAATTAAATTCAAATTTTATACACGTATGCTATGAAATTTGATAGGAGAGCCAAATATTTTTTTTAAATCACATAGAATAAGATTCGACGTTTATATTTCAAAAATCTTTCAACCTGCATTACAAAACGAACCACTTTTGTGTTTAATTTGATCGAAATATTTATTCACAACAAACTACGAATAAGACAAAGAGATGATCAATTTTTCGAGCGTATTGTGTACACTTCGTAAATAAAAATTATTCAATAAATATTTAAAAAATAGATAAAGAAAACTTTCACAATACAACAATTCTGAATACGCGTTCGGTTCATTGTGACAATCGTTCAAAAATCAAACACAAATTAAAAAAAGAGAATCAAAATTATACTCAATCAAATGAAAAACGAATATGAGTAAATTTGATAAATTCAATTTAAATTTTTTAATGAAAATGCACCAATGCAACTGCACCATGCACGCGGACGCGAAAAAAATTCACGACGCGTCCGAAACAATACGACTTACCGTTAAGCAGAAAGCGCAGCCTTAACTGGAACTCTTCTAATTCAAAACTGGAGTGTTGCGTCCACAGAATGGTCAATGAAAGCCTTCGACAGCTGACCAGCGATGGATCCGTAAATCGTCTATATGTCAAACCAGCGCGATGTCCATTTGCACACTGACTACATGTGGGCTCCGCTCGACTATTTGCGCTTGCCGTTTCGCGGCCGTTCCGCTTAATGAGCTTTTTTATTGATGCATGCTGTTTTGTGCTTTATATATATAACCTTAAGATCGTTATTTGTATGATTAAGTGTGTAGTTCACGGCCGCGTGACGGCAACGGTGAGTCTTTATGGTGTAAGAAAGAGACGGTGCTATATAGTTTGTATCGAGTGTGAGTGAGGTAAACATATTCGAATCGATCGTCTGACGCAATTTCTTCGAAAGTTTTCGTATCTCGCATGTGGTTCGCGCGCTTTTTTCAAATTATGTGCGGTTTTATGCTTTTCGAATTATTTGCTCGGTAATTATTGGAATGTGTTGAAATTGTTTGTTTCAAAAAAATATGTTGGAATATTTTGGTATACGAAAATGTTTAACATGGAAAATTAACATGAAAGAATACTGCGGTCCTGATAAAATATTATGTACGTATACCAGTGGCGGGTTTAACGGTGTGCGTTAAGCGGCCGTTTAGGGCCTCCGATTTTTATGAGCTAAAAGTGCGTCCAGAATTTTCAGTGTATTTATAGCGTGTTTCGAATAATTTAAAAAGCATCGACCTTTTCGTAGGAAAGATTTTTTAGGGTTCGAATATTTTTAAAAATCGTCGAACTTTGTTTTCAAAAAAAAATTCTTGTAGTTCAAATAATTTTGAAAATCTTCAACCTTTTTTTAAGATATTTTTTATGATTCTAATAATTTTAAAAGGCGTTGTTGTTTTTAAAAAAAATATTGTAACTCATGAAAAAATGAAATTGTTTTCAAAATTTCAAAATTATCAAATAAATAAAAATTTGAAGGAGACAGGGCTCCGAAATAATTAACCACTTAGGGCCTC
This sequence comes from Hydropsyche betteni, assembly GCA_028571205.2. Classification (NCBI taxonomy): domain Eukaryota; kingdom Metazoa; phylum Arthropoda; class Insecta; order Trichoptera; family Hydropsychidae; genus Hydropsyche; species Hydropsyche betteni. Next base: position 870,721 of record JAOXNN020000067.1, on the reverse strand, counting down.
CACTCAACTCAACTAGTCACTAACGTATACTATGACGTTTAACATGAAAAAATATTTCGGTTTCTTCAGTTTCGTCTTACAATTAAATATTTTCCACTTATATTCCATATATTTTTCACAATATATATTCGTATTTGATAAAATATTCGTGAAGAATATTTCAAAATAGCACCAAAAGAAATACTAATTTATTGTTAGATAGCTTAAAAAGTAACAAATAAAATGATAATAGAATTTCGTTGATTGCAGAATCGACGTATTGATTTTTTAAACTGTTCCAGTTTTCATTTTATCGCTTTCGTAAATTGTTTATTTTTTTGTGTGGTGAACAGCAAAGAACCAAATTTTCAAATTGGTTCGTCGATTCACCTGCGAATTTCTTACAATCTAAATATTTAGCAATTCCGAAATTGGAGCTTCGCTGAAATAAAACAGACGATCTTCAAAGCGAATAAAAAACCTGACGAGTCAATAATTTGTACTTTCTAATAAACATAAGTTCACGGACAAACGAATGAAAACTGTTCGCGAGTTCAAGACCACTGTCGGTCAAAATCATGTGATTTCGCTTGACGATTTTAACCCTGAATACTCAATTAATGTGTTTGTTATGTAAGAATGTATGCAAAACAAAATAAAATTTCTTTACTGATTGTGATAAACTATTGACTAATTCGTTATTGTTACGCCATTGTTATTGTTTTTGCAAAATCTTGCATAATAATTAGTGTTTTTGTTTACGTTCTGTGTCTAGTGATCAATCGATTTTATCTGAAATAAATATAAATATTTCATTTGGTGTACTTATTGTTAAATGTCACTTGGGAAAAATAACATATTTTTCTCGAATCTGTTAAATGTAAGCAACATATTTTGAATGCGAATAAATAACTGAAACTCTAGCTTTTTTCAAATTGGATTTTAAAAATATACATTTGTATATTTGTTCATTCAGTTTTATAATTTAATTAATTTTTATTTTGAAGCATGTTTAAAACATTTAATTTTTATGTGAATTAGTGATATTCTTAATGTTCTATTAAGGGTTAATATTTCGACTAAAATTTTCTCTATAAATATATTTTTGGAACGCAGGATATTAAAATTATTGATTTACATTTTTCCATTCTTTTTTTTTAAATAGCAAAGTTAATATATTTTTACCGACATCTATGAATTTTCTGAAAATTATTTTAGGAACATGCCAATTTGAAGGTTAACTTTTCGGATGAATAATAATTTAAATATTTAGCAGAAAAATTTGTAGAAAATTTGAAAACCTTTAGAATCTTTTTATCATTGATTTTAATCAAATAATAAAAATAAATAAACCATTCTTAATAAAATAATAATAAATACGTTTGAAAATATTTCAATAGATGTCTATATAAAATTTTTAATTTAATTATTTTTTAATATTTATTTATAAGTATATTTAATTTAAAAAATATCTATAAATTTTTACTATAAAAAATATATATTTAAATGTTTTTAAATATACTAACTATCGTTACCGTATAACTACATCGTACTATCATATAATTACTAGGGCATAGGTCATCAGGCCAAAACACAACTGCTTCCTTCAACAACTTATTCAATACACTCAAACTCTTAACATAAGCCGACAAAAAAGTCACCCTTCCGCGACTCAAACCCCATTCAACCAACAACCCCGACATCACCAACCCAACGAATCCTCACACGGTCGAATTCACACACGACACCGACTCCTCATTTGGAAAAATTCGCACTTTTCGAAAAGCAAACGGAACGCTGCTTTTGACCTGTGACCCTAGAGAGGCGCATAACTGTAACCGGGCGACGTGACCGGCGTACGCCCATATAATAAGTGCCCCTAATAAATATTTATTATTGCTTTTAATAACGATCCGTAGCCGCGAAAAAAAGCGACCGCAAAAAAAATCACGAAAAGGTAATTATCGAATTGTCACGATCTCGGCCGCGCTAAGAAATGTTCAGCGATAATTGTCGGTCTTGTTGGGATTCACTTACGAGTATGATCGTCTGTCTATTTTCTAAATGTTGCTATATATTATTATACCATGAATAAATTAATTTACACATTCACACCGATGTATAAAAAAAAATCAAAATTCTATCAATGAAAAATTTATCATCTTATATATGTACTTTTCTTGCTCTTACCTTAATCGAAAAATTTTGAAAAAAATACACGAAATTCGGAAGGATCGTATAATCATTGATGAATTATTAAATATTTTTATATAGACATATGAATATGTTACGGTCAAACGAATATAACGTAACGGTTTACGGTACGAGATAGAGAAAGGTGCGTAATCGGCGTATGCAGCCGAACGTGACGTACACGAGTGAAACGTGGTTCGCTACGTCGTCGTAAAAATGCAAATTTCTGTGCAAATTCGTTGCACATTTGTTCTGGGGCACGATATGCACATCTCGCGTGCATTATCGCATGTCGAATTTTCTGGAAAATGCCGCGTGTTTGTAACGTTTTTCGCGAAATTCGCGCGCAAATCATCGTCGAGAGTGAATCAATTTTCGCGGGAAAATCGAAATAAAATTAAAAAAAAAATAATACGTATATTTTTTATATATTATACATATTACATATTCATAGTGTCATTTTTATACTAAAAGTAATATTTTCAGAAACCAGTATATATTTTTTGGATTCTTCAATGTTCATACTCATTATGCAATTTATGAAATCTTCCAAGTGTAAAATTACGAGTGCATTTATTATATACATATTTTATTTTAATATTTAGCCAGCTCTGTATTTATTCGAAATAGGCAAAAATCATATTGCACACGGTTCGAAAGATATGAACGCGTCCAAGAGCGAAACCTCGCCGTCGCATGGTAATAAGCGCGAAGTCGAGGTTGATCGATAACCGTTGCTTGGGATAGGAGTTAATTTGAATTTGTCTGCAGATAAATAATATTCTATCTAGTAGAGGATCCAGTCAAACGGTATCATATTTGGTTTTTTTAAAAATTATAAAATATTTTACAAAACAACAAAATTTTTATAGAAAAATTAGAATGAGGAATTTTTATCTCTTAAACACATTTGATAAATTTTTCGATTCATTCATAAAATTTTCTTCATAGTTTAATAGGGTTTTTTTGTTTAAATTTCCATGATTTTTTTTACTGAATCCACCACTGATTATGTGCATGCAGTATTGTTAGATGTGGCACGTCTTCTTTGGATACATTGCACCCGGAAACACGATGGGTCCCCTTTTGAGAATTTCTCGCGCGAGATTGACTCGATAAGTGCATCATCTCACGTCTTTCCAGACGGTAGGTGCATGTAAGAAATATTTGCACTAATCTTGCAATGAATCCGTTAACGTTTGCGATTCTGATATTTCATAAATGTCCCAGGTTGAACCACGGATTTTCGTGCTACCTAAACATTTTCTCACTCTTCCTATGTTCAAAATCCAACTAGTGGGAGTCAACTGAACACCAGACATCCTTAAACGATTTCAATCGTCTCCATACGACCGCTATATCGTAATGACGTAACTGTAAGCCTGAAAATGATCCGTTTTAATGCCTCGAGTGCAAGGTGTCATACGGTACGTACGAAAACGCTCCTTGCAAATTAGCTGACGGGGTTATGCGAAATGGCAAACTAGACGGGATACCATCCGACCCTTAGCCCTCAGACACAGGTGTGGGTGTCGGACATCATCATCATCATCGTGATCGTCTTCGGAGTCATCATCATCATGCGGACGTGGCCATCGTCGACCCCGTCAAAATGAACGGGTTCAGTACCATACGAAAACTATCGAAATTTTTGGTTAAAGGGTTATTTTTTTTAAATGATATTCATCTATTAATTTCTGCTTATTATGCACCATTAAAGCCATTTACATATTAAAGGGTATGTAAATAATATATTTTTTAAATAAATTTGTTTTTTAATGATGAGAATTGGAGTTCTCACGATGGATCGTTTTCTGATCAAATTGTCATCTCTATGAATTTTTTGTATGGAAAACGGAAGGTTAACGATGATCGACGTTATTGTGGGATCTTAAGGTCAACGCATGAGGTGCCAGACGATTTCGGATCGTTTATAATTTAATTTTGTGTTTTTTTTCAGTGCTGAACGTCGACCGCAAAACTATTACGGTCCCGCTTTCGGATTCGCGCCATTATTTTCTCATCATCCGAGCGAGTCGTTAAGGAGCGTTTATGTTAATCAAATAGCCGAATTATGTACGCGGTTTATATATTTATTTATTGTTAATGTCGCATTTCAAATATCCTATGAATAAAAAAAGTACGGCCGGGCTCACTTGAAACTTTTCGAATTATCAAATTCGCATAGGAGACGTGAGACGCTCGTCGTTAACAGATTGTTGACTCGGTTCAATTTCGCATTTGAAAACATAAATTTGTCATTAAATTATATTGAATTGAATATTATTAAAACTCAAATTCTGTCTGTGTACACATTTGTTTGTTATTACACATATGATTTTTTAGTTTACATGGAATGTTTGTTAAAATATTTATTATAAATTTATAGTTTACTGTACTCTATTATCATGGATCAAAACCGATAATATAATTAATATCCGATCGAATCGCTAGGTGTCACTTTTATGAGTCATGATTAATATCGCAGAATCTGCGCATTATGTATCATCGGAACAACGAAAAAAGAGCACGCAATTAATCTAAGCGTAATAAAAATGAAAAATGTACAAACTTTTCACATTTTAGAAGAAGTGCCATTTCACATAACCGGTCTCGGAGGAACCAAGAAAGTCCACGATTGATCACCGTCTTTCACCGAAGAAGAAGCGCACAAACCACGTAAAAAAAAAGAATGAAATAATAACGCGAGTCTCGAAAAACAATCATCTCGCGCAATAAATCTACATATGGAAAAAGTAAATGTTTGCAATGAGTTCGTCGAACTTTTTTTCGTTCGAATAAAAATATATCATCACGCCGCGATGGCTAATGTGCATCGGCGGCTTAATTGGTTCCCAAGCAGATACATCAAAAAATATTTCTTCATTTTTTGAATATCACGACTGGCGAAAACTTTCCACACACGGAACGCATCCATCAAACGTTTGCGTTTCAAATTAGAAACGATCTGTCCGTTCGGCACGTGAAAACCTCCGATTTCCGATCGGATTCCGCGAAAAGATTGCCGCCAATTAACGTGGAAATGGTATCTTATAAATGATATTTTACGCAATGATTTTGATTGATCGAATCGATGGTTTAGTTTTGATGAACTTGCTTAGTTAACTTACTTACTTTCAAATGTTTAGCGAAAATTACGTGGTTTCAGATCATGAAATAATTTTCGATATTTAAATCCATTGGAAGTTGGAAAGTATATCATGTATATTATAATATTAGGCCATGTATATTTTTACCTAATTCAAATCTAACCCAACTCAAACACCAAAAATGTGTATTTATGACCGTTCTCAATATACATGGACTGTATAAAATACACTTGGACTGGCATATTAAAAATAATTGTTGATGAAAATGACATCTAATTCTAAACGATTTATTCAGTGAATAATTTAAGATATAAGATAACTTTCGAAGGAATTGTATCGTTCAGAAAAGCACGAGATTCTAATGTCTCCACAAAGGAGTTATCCTTATATGATTATGACAATAATTGATGAGGATTCTTTCAGCGAATAAATACGTCGAAGCCGACAACACAATCGTCGATTGAGACATCCTCGGTATAAAGCTCATGCATTACACGTAGCATTACATATTTGGTACGAATTCGTGTAACCGTGGTCGTTTTCGCCGCAAAGATTTACAATTCTGTTTTGTGACCGAGCTTTATTTCGAATAAATCGCCTCCTCTTCTCATGGTAATGGTTATTTTATGCGACTCCGTACGGTACTGGTGTACTGTTTGTGTTTCGCGGCACGGTAATATATTCCGATCGAACTGTAGTAGTCATTTTCGAGCGAAATAATAATGCACAATAGGAGGGAAAAATCGGCAGATTTTCAGACGGCGGCTTTGTTCGGTTTTTTTCCATTTTCAGCGAATCGTTTCCGAATCGTTGAACGCGAAGATTTTCATACATTTTCCCCTCGTCGGGAAGCTTTCAGAGACTCCATTAATTTTTTACGACTTTCGCGATTTTATTTTTCAGCACTTTGTGGAGCTTTCGAGTGCATAAAGATGCACTTTAAAGGCGCTGCGAAAAGATCGCGTCTTTATGGCGAATTCTGACGGGTCATTTATTTTTTGCAGTGTCTTTATCGTGTTGTTTTTAATTGCTTTATTATTCATGAATAATAAATATACATATATCACAATTATAATTGATAAAATAACTGTTAAATTTTTCATCTTATCTATTCAATCTCGATATAGTTTATTGATGCCGTTATTGAATCAAGTTTTTTCGCGAATTATTGATTTATGATAATTTTAATTTATATATTTATTATGCAGAATATATTATATTAGAAATTTTATATCTTTCATCGAATTTTAATGAGATTTTTTTTGTATTAAACATGTGTATTTAAAGAGTAATTAATGTCGAGATCTTCTATGATATGTGTATTAAAACTGAAGACTTTTTTAATAAGTACAGTACATACATCGAAAAATAATCATAATAAAATTATTATTATATTAAAAAATATTGATTATATTATGAAAATTTTATCAATTCTAATTTTAACATTGGAAATATTTGTATTTCTGATTTCAATGACGAAATATCACTTCATTCATAAACTTGAACGACACTCGAAAACTTTTTCAATGAATCTCGCGCAATTTTGATAATATTTTGATCGAACCACAAAAACACCACATCTCTCTCCATCCAAACTCCCAACAACACTAACAAGAGACGTCAAAGCCTCTCACGCAACATTCGAAGCACCAACAATCGGTGAATAGGCACAAAATGGTGAACTGTCAACGTCGACAATTTGTCGTCGTTTGTTCCGAGACGAGGCCGCGTGGGCAGCAAAAGACACCACATCAATCGAGGACCAACGGTTGACGATTTGTCAAACCCGCGAGGAGGTGAGGACGTGTCGCATGCACACCTAAGAAGCCTCATCAATGCGCCGATTAATCTCGATCAAGCTCGAGGAAGCGGATCCATTCGTTCTGTAATAATATTTGGGGTTTTTTTTAATTTAAGTTTTCATTTGATTGATTTTTTTGTGTAAATTCCGGTGATGTTTTATTGATTTGTCAAATTTTTGATATATCATATTTGCATCAAATACGTAATGATAAAGAGAAAGTAATTTATTGAATTGAAAACCTTCCCTTATGATCTCACAATAGATCAATGTTATTGTGCAAAATCACACCCATCTATTTTTTTAATAGTGGGTCAGAAGCAAATATAATGTGACTTATGAAGATGTTTTGAGTCAGTAGGTATATTTTAAAATAGTTTTTAGTGAATAATATTATAAATTTTATTGAGAAAATAATTAAAAATCAATAATAATTAATTCAGTGGGTCACTTGAAATTTTCAAATGGGTCAGTCGGTGACCCGACAATGTCGGGTCGACATAGGTCATAGGTTACCGATGACTGGTCTACACTATTTGTCACTTAATTTTGACAATCGATCTAAAAGCTTCCATTTGATTTAATTTCGTCAAATACATTAGTTTCCGAAACTGGTGTATTTGACAAAATTAAATCAGCGACAAATTATCTTTTCTTTTATCCTGTAAATCTCGAACAATTTATTTTCAGTGTATTTGTCATGTCTTTATAATCTGATTCATCCATTATCCCCTTGATTTTTTTCATCTGATTTCACAGCAGCTAGGATACTATTCTAGTATTATATTTCACATTCTTTTCCCATGTATTGTCTATATCTATCTCTTTCACTATACATTTCGTCCATATGTCCTTTATTCTGGTTATTTCTTACATAATTAATAATAACCGTTAAGCGAAAAGCTTTCGAAACAGCAAGCGAATCCACTCAAAAGAAGAAACTCAATAATCCCTGCAGTGTAATTTGAGCGCATAAAACCGAACGCAATTACCACCGTTCAATCGCATTATACAAACGAAACGTTCTCGAGGCATTTCGAAAAAGATAAAAAGAATAATCGGACAAAAGACGTTCACACCTAGTCTCGTCTTAGGGCCCCGTCATAAATTAATAACGCACTTCCGTTTATGGGCCCCGCGGCATCCAACGGGTTAATTTGTACTAAAAGAGCCGAACCCACGCAGCGGGACTCTACCGGTACATCTATTCAATACGTTTATTATTATTTCATTTTTCTCTTTATATATATATTTTTGAAAGTCGTAAAACCATCAGCGACCAATTCGGTTGACATACGACAAAATTTACCGGGCACATTATGTCGGTTCTAACTTCAATCCGGATAAATGGATGGATTAACGTTTTCATTTGTTATAAATTGGACGTATACTTTTCTATCGATCATTATGGGTAACAAATGAATATTTAAGCTTTTATTGATATGAGAATCGTTCTTTGATATAATTTGGTTTAAAATCTCAAATTGATTATTACATACGTTTTATTTTCGAATTGATCCATCAACTTTCACGAAAATCTTCAAACAACAAATCGCTCTTCATTCTTCCGATTCAATCCGCTCACATTTAACAAAAATTTATACGACACATGAGAGTTTAACGACCGCCAATATGCGGACTAAATCAACGGCGACGTATGTGGAACAAACTAAATAAACACACGGACACGAAATAATTTATTTAATTTATTAAAATCGAACGAGAGAAAGAGCCACGTAATAACGCTGCGTATGTATGCATGCAAGAGCGAATCAGAGCCTATCGCGTTCCGTAATTGATATATGGCAATGTCGATAGAACCTTCTCCGCTTCGTGTGTGTGTTCATTCTCTGACATAGGAATGGCGAAAAAAATATCAATTTATAAGGCGGCCTGGATGGGTCGTTAATGTATCGCTCGGTTTAATTGTCGATCGTAAAACGTTTTGAGTGATTGACGCCCCGTGTTACGAATGTGTGAATCTTGAATAGAAATTTTGTGAAATTGCAATGAAAGTTGATGATGAGTTATCAAATGCGGTGTGGCGCGTTGAAAAAGTTGATGTTTGCTATGACGACTTTCCGATACATGATGTTCGATTTTGAAAATTATCTGTTCGTGAGTAATGTGTACATATAATTACTTCAATACCAACCGTAGAAATAATATTTAAATTAAATAAATATTATATTTCCTTGATTTGTTTTTAATTTTCCAATCTCCGATATAACATACAATATTGTTTTAATTTCGATCAGAAAAAAATCAAACATTCGAAGTACAAACGCCAGAGAAATGCAATGTTTTGATTTCAATTGAAATACCTGCGCCAATTTCATAATTCAAAATCGCTCACTAAAATTATCAAAAAAAAAAAAAAATTGATCGATACGCAAAAATCAATAACGTTCGACAGATCGGATTAATATTTTACGATTGCGAAAATTTCGAAACAGCCTTTTTCATACAGCCGAGTGAGAGCATGCAGCGCGTACGGGATTCATTTTCGTATAAATTAAAAGTCGTAAATGTCAAGCTCACACGTCTATACTACGACCGAACTTATACGTAATATGCGAAGATAATATACGAGACAACGACCAAATGGAAAAAAAATGTACACTTCTCTAATACATTTGTCTATACAAAGCGATGCTGTATCAAAAGTAGCAATCTCGATCAGAGAAAGGTGAGATGATCATGTATCGATTTCAGTTTTCTATTCATATACTTATATTATATTTGGCAATGTAGGATTATTTTGAGAATGTGTGTAACATCATTATATGCAGTTTATATAATTTAATTAAAAATCGAAGAATTTCTATAATATATAAATTCTTTAATAATAAGAAGTTGCGAGAGAATTTCATTGCAAAGCAATGTTTTTTTTATAACTTTGGAAATTTATATATTTCCTTAGCACTAAATATGTAAAGTTTAGAGTTTAGAAGTTTAGATTCTAAACTATACTTTTCCTATGAGATTGTAACCACATATTGATCTCATCGTACGTCTCTTAACTCTAGTGATTGATGGCAAACGTTGCGTTGAATAATCCAAAATTGTTGACGTTAATCACGTATTTGTATGATTTTCTTTAATTTAACTGTCTGAATCATGAGATTGTTGATTTTAAACACCTCGTAAACATCGGAAAGTTCGTATAAAACGCGGACAAAACAAATTGACTTATGCAAATGCACGTTGATGAGATCGTGTTTGTTAGAAAATTTCACCGCGCGTGAAAGCCCTCGTCAAAACGAAAGCTCTCCTCTTCGTTTATAGCTAAAAACTTAATCCAGGCCCAGTTCACGACCCGACAATGTCGTGACCGATATGTGCCCGATTTTAATTTGCGGCCTACATTTGCATGAATTGAGATGCGACTCTATTAGGTGCATTCGGGATCGAAAGCCATGAGAAATTTTTCGACTACCATCACATCCTTTCAAGTACACTGCACAGAAAACTCAACCGATGCATAATATTCAATCGAAGAAAGTTAACTTTTGCATAAAACAAAGCACAGCTTCATAGGAATTACCCACAAGATATCAATCAGACACAAACTTTCATAACTTTTCAGAGCCATGGGAACCTTCAGATACCCACAACCGATTCAAAATATCTAAACAAACTTCCGCGATATTTCTCGCGCAGAAGTTTCGTCGCCGCTTTGAGTTTATGTTGAAACATCGTCTCGGTCTATAATTTGGCGAATCGGTGCTACTTTGGTAATTGTTGTGTGCACAAAATGTACAGAGCCTTCTCACGTCTGCTGCGTTATTGTCGTTGGAAAGTCGCAAACTAGCGGGAGTGTCTTCTTCAAGTCGACTTCTTGGCTGAATCGGTTGGTTTGTTTCACTTTCTATCGGATACTGTGATTTATTCGATGGCGGTTCGTTGAGTGTATGGTAATGCATGGTGTGTATCGGAATTTTGATTGTTTGTTCTTGGAGAGTTGGATGTTATGGGACTGGAGAAATTGTGCTTATTATGCTTGGAAGAAACAATATGAAACGATGAAGGTGTTAAATGCTAATATATTCCAAACAACTTAACAAATACATGAATGCCGATCGATCAAAGACATTCAATTAACGAATTCTCATACAACCTGATACGTTCGGTTCATAAAAAAACACGAATTGATATCATCTCATTAAAAATTACAAGATCAACACGTTAATAACTACATAATGAAACATTACGCAACAAAACGCTAGAAGCCCAAAAGTGATAAATCGAACATGTCTCACTACAACGAGTATTCCATTACCACAAAACGCACACAATGCAACGATTACATAAACGAAATTCGCAAAATCCTCACATGGCAAATTTCTAAATCGCACCATTACGATATAATAGCTACCGCAAACATGTCATATCATTAATCACAATCTGAATCCGAGATACCGTGATTTATGCCCATCTAGGGTGGATCACAGACGTATCGATCAATGGATCGCTTCATTACAAGCCCCCGGGAAGTTGGTCTTCTTGTAAATGCGCACAGAGCCGCTTTCGTCTTTTGTAAATTAATTGTCGGCAATAAATAACGTAGCAGGACCATCATTTTCCTTCGAGACGATCCGCGTTTGGTAAATCATAGCGGTGAAAGTGGCAGGCTTTGCCCACGCGCCTCCATGCAGCGTTTTATGCGAGTTTTGTTTATGTTGTGTATCGAATGTAATGCATCGGTTTTGAAAATCGGGATGGTATGGTGTGTTTGTGTTCGTCGTGATGGTCTATGGGTGTTGGGTAATCGCGTATGAGACGTGTGATCGCTTCATTTCGTAAGATTTTTATCGTAATTTCATTTGAGTGTTATAAATGAGTTGGTATTCTCAATTGATGGTTGTGCATTTGTTTCGGTTATACGGTTTTCGCAATTTGTTATGATTGATAATTTATTCGATGTTTTGGCAAATGTGCTGATTCTCATAGATTATCGAATTTAAATCAAAGTGGGGTGGTTAATTATTAACGATCATTGGCTTCGATATTCATCAACATTCAATCGTTGGTAATAAAAATTTATTTATAATATATAATTAAATTCTCGATCTTCTCGAAAGGACTGATTATAGTGAGAATTGCATCGTATTGATCGATTTATTTGTGATTATTTATGAAACGGTAATTTCAATATTCAACCAATGGTATCGGAATGATTTCATTTTAATAACATAACATAAAATGCAGATGATGATTCATTAGTATGACACAATTTCAAAATCTCGATAATCTAAACATATAGCATTTACTTAGTCTGATTCAATCCAATCAAACCGCATGATATCATTCTCGAGAGTTATCGACTAAAAATCAACAGACACTTTCCATCAAAAGCAGCGACACTTGGAATTGGAACAACAGCAAACTTAAGGCCATAAACAATGTTCAACATATCGAAACAATCGTCGCACCTACCATACGAAAAAATGCAATCAATGTGACCTTCGATCTGATCCGTTTTGCATACACTTGACGTGAATTATTCGAAATCAAAGGTCCCCGGGTCGTTTCCTAACTGCTGAGGCGTTGACCTTCTCCACCATCACAATAAGTATGGCAAAAAAAGCATCGTAATAAGAATATCGATTTACCGGCGACCTTCGTTTCTAAGATGATCTGCGATGACGATCGAGTTATTACTTCACGTGTTCCAATTCTTGTGTCAGTCGTTGGTCTGTCGTTTCGTAATTCGATATCCATTCGAATGTATTATGTTTGTTTTATTGTTTTTTGATGAATGTGTTTGAATTTTTATTGGCGTCCGAATTACGCCCGATAAGACGTTTAGATTCTCACGCTCGATGTTTGCATTCATTAACCGGTGCATTGCCGATTTTTTTTATAAATAAACAAGGATTTTTTTTTAATAAATAATATATGTGATAATGAGCCGATTATAAAAAAATATTTGCATATACGCATTTTGCACACAAGACCATAATATATTATTACGTCATTAAAATTCAATCGAATTAAACTATTTATTCAAAAATCGACTCAAACACACCCACATCCGCAATGACTCACCTATAATAGATCCTCTGGTAACAGACAGGTTAAAAATCGTCGATACACGTGCAATATGGACGTTAGCCGAATGCGGTATCGCATTTTGGACGGCGCAGTCCCTCATTTCCATATATAATATGTTTTGAAAGTTCTTTCCGCATTCTCGTTTGCGCGCAATTAATTTTAATACCGTACCTTCGAAGGCACATCTCGCGAATTCTCACCGTCACAACTTATTGGTCGTTTCCAATTAAATTTAAACAGTTTCCAATCGACGCGACTTTGTTGCGTTGTTTGATGCATGAGGCTGCTGTATTCGCGGCCATTTTGCGACGAATATGGGTCGAGCGGTGTTGGTTGAAAAATTGTTTTCAATAAAAAATATGTGTGTGATAAATATCGTTGAACTTCGATGTATTTAAATTTTGATTCATAGATGGTTCTATTAAGAATTTGTGTCAGTGTTTCTTATATTGGATTTAGTGTTTGCACGTTAGAGAATATGAATCAAATCAAATTGATTGTGTGTGTAATCAAATGGGATGTTTGAAATGATTTTCGTTTAATGTTTCAAATATGGATTTCAATGAATTTTGATAGACATAAAAAATTTGTAATTTGAATTTTGATCCATTGTTCTATTCACAAATCATTTCTTTCAAACTTTTTTTTTTTATTATTGAAATTTCAAACGACGATCTTTTCTTATATAATATTACATTTCGACATAATTCATCAATAAAAAATCAAATATTTACAATTATCATATTTTAATTTTAATTTTAATAGATATAAATGCGTATCAGCGTGAGTTAAGAAGCCAAGAGGCTATATAATATATAGTATAACACTTAACCAGTAGACTGGTGGGAGCCATAGAGGATGGGTTTTTAGTGGGTATGCTCTGGAAGACCATGTTTCTAGTGAGAACCTCACACTATTGTCGGGTTTGTATCTCGATGATGTCCCTAAAAGATTTTTCTTCTTCATAGAAAAAAAAATGCGTATAATTTATGCATCAATTCATAGATGTCTCTATTTACAACTCATAAAAGTCTTTCTTTCTCAATCTCTAAAATTTTCTCATATGATTATTGTATCATATGGAGATTTATTCATATCATATTACATCCAGTTCGATTAAGCGGCATCCAATGCGAATATATTGCATGCGAAATGGACAAAGTTTCTAACTGAACCCACTACTTTATTGCATCGCCGGCGACATAACGATACTTTTGCTGCGTTCGTTGTTTCCGTTCGTTGTACATAATCCGAATTTACGACCGGATAACGAATCGTTGTCGAGATTTCTTCTTTTGTGTGTTGTATGCTAATTTGACGGATTCGATTCCCATTTTTTCCGTGGAGATTTTCGAAACGACGGTAAAAATCGAAATAAAAAGCGGCATCGTCAAGTGTAAATTGTCAATTTTCGGATTATGCGACGAAATTTCGATACGTTGGCAAACAATGGATTATTTCGTCGGTTTTTTTTTTCGTTATGAGCCGATATTTTTTGTGTTATTGAACGATTTGTGTGTCGAAGGTCGATCGTCATGTTTAGTTACGGATCTTCTTGACATTTATTGGTACGGCATACCAATTATGGGCAATCAATGATTTCCAATTTATTTCAGACGATTGATACCTTTTATTCACATCCTATTGATGGTGTTTAATTTCGTCTATAACGAATCGTACGAATTAAAAGTGAAAGTATGTAGTTTTGTCGAAATCCATGCTCGTTTCGTGGAATGAATCTATTACCATTGTGTTCTTTTTCAGGTTATTAGTTCTAGCTTTTTAATTTCTTGGTATTTTAGTATGATTGTGCCATTTGGTATTGTATAACTGAAAATTTTTAAATGTTGATTCATAAAATTAATTAGATAAATGAGCACATTTGTTATTTTTTTTTTTTTAAGAAAGCAATTTGACTTGACTCAAACATTTATGATTTTTTTTACTTACATATAATTTCTACCAATTAATAATTTCAAGTAATCATCATAACCGATTCATACTTTCACAAAAAGCCTAATTTAACAAAAAACACCTTGTTAGACACTTACAAAAGAAACCCGAGCAATTTTTCCATCCGATCGTGCTCCAGCCTTAAAAACCACATCTTAACCATCACGACCCACACTCGTACAAGAAAAATCCGAATTTCCAAGACCTACATTTACCGAAACGACAAAAGAATGGAACCGCAACAAAATCGGCGACCACACTCCTCATCGAACAAAACCAGCGACACAATGGAGAGTTGCATCACAGAAAGACCGATTTTTCCTGAGATGAAAGCCTCTCCTTCCAAGACACAATTATTAATTTGTTGGCCTTTGTTTCCGAACACGCCTACTCTTGAGGACCTCGAAGATTAGTGCAGTAAATCGGATGCGATTTGTCAAGTGTCGTATATAATATTCGGGGAATTTTTCGGCACGCAATAAATACGTGAAAAAGTCGTATTATGAATAAATCGTCTTCTTCTTCCCACAATCGGTCTTCGGTTTTGAGGTGATCTTCCGTATGACAGAATGTGGGTGTAGTGAAAATAAATATTATTACAGAATCTTTAAGAGACGTTTGATGAATAAATTTCGTTATAATTAGTATCGCGGAAACGAATCGATCATTTAGCATGTGGTAATCGTGTCATAGACAATATTCATTTTTTTTCGAATATTCATTAATTTATTAGAATATGCAAATTTTTGTATTTTTGAAATTGAGGAAAAATTATATATCTAATTGATGCATTTAAATAATTAATATTTTTCGAATCAAATCTTGCGTCGTTTCATTTAACCTAGAAAATATATAAAAAATTAATAGCATTCAACATCAATGCTATGCATAATTACTTAAATCATTAAAAAAAACAATAAACGACCTTATTCATTAGAAACGACAATCCTTTTTTTATGCAAAAACATACAAAATTTCGTCTAAATCTTGATAGAGTGGGCGCTATTCATGTTGCACGTCTGCTAATTTTTCTATGCGTTCACCGAAAAAAAATCTATTATCCTTTCCATAATGCAGAACACACTTAGCAGTTGTCGCATTACAAAATTATTAATATTCGAAAATATGGAATGGTTCGCTTTTGCAATAGCACAACACAACGGGCGGCGTACATTCATCAGACTGACATTAGTTTCGGATGTGACTCATTCAAAGATGGCAAACCCACATCTAAATAGCGAAAATATCCGTAATAAATAAACAGTGATTAAAACATCGAATTATGAAGGTGCTAAATAACGTTTTGTCGCTGGAATGCGAAATATAATGCCGTGATGTACGATTATTATAACGTTGCACAATACTTGTTTTACAAAAGACAATGTCTGCGTTTTTTTTTTCGCGCTAGAAGCCTTGTGGTGTACAAAAATGGCACGGAATAGAAACGAGGACGATTACTGAAATATTACATCGATATAAATAATGTGTTCGATTGATTGTGAAGCGATGATTCGTTGTTTATCGGCTATATTGTTTTATTGTTGTGTACGAATAAATCATGAGCGTTTGTCGTGTTTGTTGCATGGTAGCTTTAAGAATATTTGATTGGAATGATGCCGGAATTTATGTGATATTGTGCCCCGAAGCTCAAATTGATTATTGTCAGATGATGAAATGTTTTATTGTGAAATAATAATATATTTGTATAAAACTATTTGACGCGAAAAAAACCGTATGGATAAAATGCAACTTTCGAGTTTCAAACCAGATTTTACGATCGTTCGATAAATAAATTATTGAATTATTTTTTTTAAAATAAAATAATACAAAAGATATATTATATTACGTCTATTAAATTATAAAAAAATATATATTTGTATTATATTAGATCAATTTACTGCACACTCGAATGCACTGTAATTTAACTGTCGAATGAAAAGCTTTCACACCTGTTCCTATACAATTTAACTAATATAACAAATGGTATTACATCGATTATTCAGATTTTTTCGCGAAAGCGATATATCATACAAAAAGCCACTAAAATTCAAGCGAAACCACGCAAAAACACACCAAGTCGTTTCTAAGCACATCCATCATTTATCCGAAACATTACTGTCCGTTTAATTGGTATGACGGGCCGCTTTCGAAAGCGAAACTGCGTTTTCATCGATT
>JAOXNN020000067.1:817830-853353 GCA_028571205.2 Hydropsyche betteni | reverse complement strand
ATTTATCCGAAACATTACTGTCCGTTTAATTGGTATGACGGGCCGCTTTCGAAAGCGAAACTGCGTTTTCATCGATTTATATTTTTTAGAAATAATACATATTGTATTAATCATCGGTCCGACGGTTCATTATGCCGAAAACGGAGCGCGTTAAGAACGTATTTATATCAATATAACGAAAGTGTGAAAATCGCTTCGTTAACATAATACAAACGTAGTCGTGAATTTATTACGCCCAGACAATGGGAGTATACTTTGAGATAATTTTTGGCCATTATTTATATGCGGCACACACTTCCTGACAATGTGATGTATTAACTGAGACTCTTACGAAAACAACGAATCCAAATCCTCGAGCATTGAATGTTTATTTGTAATAAAAAATATATTTTTAAGAAATTTTTATCACCGTCATATGCAGCAAATTATGCAAGTCTACAAAATTGTTTCTGATAACATTCAAAAAGTTCATAAGTTTTTGTTGATTTAATTAAATGATGATTATTAAACGGTATCATGTCAATCAAACGTTTACCTACTGATTTCATAAGTGTATCAGTTTTAGGATTCGATAAAATATGTAAAGTATTAAGTTGTTTATCAATCATTTATATTAAATATACATGTAATTTCTTTGATTACAAAAAAAGAATGATCAAATCAATAAATAAATAAAATATTTATTTGTTTAGATTTGTAATATCAATTTAAATCTTAATCTGAGGTATGACTCAATATTCATAATTAAACCTGTTATTTTATACAATTGAGAATATAATCACACAAGATAACTAATAAAATATTATAATTGATCAAAATCAAGCGTTGTTCTGACAATTATAATTATGTCAGATTATTTAGCTAAAATTATCAAAATTGCTCAATTCATATGTACATTAACAATTCATAGGATTATTTATAAATATCTTAATTATTATATAAGAAGTGTGTTTAGTGAGTATATTTTTCGATAAATTATAAAAAAATGAACGGCCTTGATGATATTAACTTAATTAAAAAAATTATACATGTGAGAAAATCGTGTAGTACATCGCGTACAATAAATAATTGAAACATGGTTTGACAGCGTATCAAGGCCAATGTTTATTTCGCACGGATATTTGTTCGAGACAGATAATGAAAACCTTTTATTATGTTGTTAGAAAAATTTAGAACAATATTATGACTAGTCGAAGATTGATTTCACATAGCAGTCATAGATGAAGTTTGCGGGGTCATTGAATGGATTAACTTGTACTTAGCCGAAAATTGTTTTCGGAATCACATTTTCTTTATCATCCAATTTTTTTAATGATATTTGAAAAATTTTTCTACTACAATTGACTTTATATAATTTAAGTAAAGTCATAAACTGAAAGTAATGATAGTTTATAAAACCCATTTCGATATTTTATTATATTCGAACGAAATAAAGTTATTTGAAATTAGAGAGCAATATCGCAACCGATAAATTCAAAGGAACCGTCTTTTCTTTTCATAAAAGGTCAAGTTATTTTTTTGAAAAAACTTCTCACACATTCACTCCGTTTGATTTAAGAATATTCGACCCAACAAACATTATCGATTAAAATGGCAAAATGTTTCCGACGTCTGAAAGCGATGAATAACGAGCGATCGGATAACCCATATTTAATTCGTACATTGTTATGAATCAAACGAGCGGAGGGAAACGCGTCAATCAAAAGGGAAAAACACAAAAAAATGTATTAAAAAAATTATTTGTATATTTAAATATTCAAATGCGTAGCTTCGGATTTGCATAAATCCACGTTTTTCGTGTGATCGACGCGTCGTCGAGACCGTGGTTTTTCTCGGTTTAATCGTCGAGCTTATTATGGTAAATGGTGAACTTCTAATGAACAGAAGGCGCCATCTAAAACGCCAATAAAGCCTCTTTATCGACTGTGAAATGCGTTTTATTAGAGATTTCCAATTTACGATTGATCACAGGCGCGTTAATTGATTCCACGATGCCGTAAAGTCGTTACAGTAATTTTGGGAAATTATATTTGAAAAAATCCGTGTTTTTCAGTTCAAGTGGGCGTTGTTTTGTTGTAAATCAAATTTAAAATCAATAGGATTTATATTATAAATTCAATATGTAATCATGAAAGTGTTTATAGTTTTAATGAATCTATGCACTTCATATGTTTTATTGATACTTATGCTTATCAAATATTTACACGATTCGAATCAAAGTTGTTTATCGAATATGTTGTATAATATTTCTATAAACACAAATAAACAATATACTCACATCATTGTCTTTGAATGAAGCATATTATTGCTCTCTGACATTTCGAAATCCAAGTGGGGCATCACGTGAATGACTCACGCCCATAGTACGTTTTATAGAGCCGATAGGAAAAAAAATCGAACCGCAAATATTTACCCGGTTGTAAATGTATAATTAAACAATGCGATATTTTCATTGAAAACATCAATAGAGACAAAAATTTTAAATCGAAAAAACACAATTCGCTATACTCAAACACCGCTCGACAAAAGCAAATATTTAAAACTGTATGTCGCGCTGTGCAAACATGCGCCGAACAAGCGCTCGATTCTTTACATTATATTGCTTTCTTCCTCATTTTTTTTCATGATTTATTATTTAAATTTACGTATATAATCGAGGCTTTGTGATTTTTCAATGTCTCTCGAGACGTATATTTGTAGTATTGATTTAGTTTCGATACACACTCGATAATGATATGCGTCTGATTCTAATTATGTTTGCGGTTTCGATTGACAAGTGTTAATCGATAGAATTATGAATTTATAAAAAATATATCACTCACAAATTTTTCATAGGTAGTATATTTATTATGATTTTCATCCTATTATAATAATAAAAATGAAACTCAATAATGAAGATATGCATTTCACAATCGTTTACATATGCGATGTTTTTGTAAAATTTTATGACTATTCACCACTTGCACTAAAACCTTTATCATATCACAAAAATAGATAATTAGATAAATTTTTCTATGAATGAAATACGATACCTTTTCAAGGCCTTAATAACATCCGATAAGAACCGTACATATGAAAAGAGACAAGTCGAAACATCATTGGCGAATCCGATGTTTCAAAAACACCGAACAAAAGAAAGCTCTCGACAAATATGATTAATAATACTCATTCAGAGAACGCGGTCTCACCATAGAAATCCCCTAATCCTACGGCACTCTCAGCTCTCTTGGGAACGCTTTGTGACACCTTTCAACTTCCCACCGTCTCGCCTTCAAAGCCTCCAGGTAATGTGGTAAAAACAAGAGCGATCCTCGTCATACGTACGTGTGTCGTTTCCAACTCGGCTCATTTGTCATCGCTTTGTCGTACTTGTTCTAAGTCCTGTGTCCTATGTACAGCCTGTGGGCGTTACGGATCCATGAAAACGGAATGAATAGTGCTTCTTCGGCTGCTTTGGATATTGAAATTCGTCAGATTCTTACCGGCACTACTGTTTTTGCGCTCACCTTCCAGAAATCGGTGGTAAATCATGTTTGCCGATAAGAGACTTCAAGGTGCTTACGGATCATTTGTTGAGATTATGACTGATGATAGCCGTGAAATTTTATTCACGTAACAAAACCAGATATAATGCGGTTAAGATGACGGTATGTCACGGTACTAAGTGGAAGATGACACCCACGTCAGCGGCTCACTTGTTTAATTTGAATAATCTGAGAAAATGCAAGCGGCGAGGATTCCGTATTGAGTGGTCTGCTGTTTTTATAACTGACAAATACTATATTTGAATAGGATTTCCTGTGGTCGGTGAGAAATCTCGATGGAAAGTATGTCGACGATGATGCGACAATTGTAATGGATTTATTGCGGCCCGTGATTTAAAATAATGTGAGCAACTTTATTAATGATATTCTAAAGCCGATGCTGATATATTGAGTTGATTTTCTTCCTAGATAGATAAGTTTAAATTGGTTGAATGTTGTTTTCGTGGGATGTATCGATTGTGTTTAAAGATAGGTTTTTGTTTTAATTTTTTGCATAGAAAATATTTCAGTTCGTTATATCATGTCGAATAATTTATTGAAGATCTTTATCCATTTTAATTATCTGTCACTATAATTAGCGAAAATATGCAAAAAAATCCACGATTATAATTTTCGCACATCTGAGTAATAAATTATATTTCAAAACATGCAGTTATATTTTTCAAATAAAAATTTATGTTGAACTGCAGTGAAAGTTAATGTTGCACAAAATATACGTATACATCGCAGTTAAAGCACCAATTAGAACAACATTTCAGACAACTATCGACGCACCGATGCCATCAAACATGAAAATCTAGTGTGTAACACATCAAATTAATCCCATTAGCCGAAGATAAACATTTATACGCAACCGCAAATCACACACACACAAACCCACCGATTAACCCGGACTAATTAGAGCACAACTACAACCTCTTACATAAACGTCTTTATGAAACCGTCGATTTTTCGCCCGTTTCGCAATCGTGCTCATCTCGCAGAAGATGCCACGATACGGAGGACTGTTGCATCACCGTTATTAGATTATGGCACACCTTTCTCTCGGATCCGATATTGCCTCATATAATCATGATCGGGTACCCCTTCCAAAGTGTTGTGGGCTTCAAAACCGACGAAGAATGTCAAGAATCCGGCAACGGTCGACAATGCGCTTTCAGAGTGCAGCCGGTGCACTTTATAGCAGGTTTCGATGCATATTCATATCGCACCTATTGAGAGGGAACTCGTGATTTTGTGGTGTTCGGATTGTTGGGTTAGGACTTCTGGGTTGGTTTACGATTGATGTGTCCATTTATATGAATGTGAAATGTTATTATGTATATGTTACAGTTCAAGTGTATTTGGATCGGTCATAAATACGTATCGTTGGAGGTTGGGTTAGGTTTTTTTTTGCAATTTCATTTGTTTTGATCGAAGTTTTGGGTTGGATTAGGTCAAATTGAGTTGGTACATGGATTAATATTAGTCTTCAATAAGGACGCTCGATTTTAAAATTTATAATAAAAGTTGATGATTTGCATACATTGTTGCATGGTGATTTGTCATACACTGCAGAAACGTTGAATTTGAAGTTCAAAACGTCCAATTTGATATGTAAAAACTGTGTACATATTCAACGAAAAGTTTTTCTTATGTAAAACTGGATCAAAATATTCAAATTTCGCTATTATTTTTTAATATCTCTTCAATAAAAAAACAAAATTGATTCAATTTAGATATCACAAACGCAGATTCGTATCCTGCATAGAAAACGAACTCGTTTTCTCACACCACAAAACAGAATTACCAAACCCGATTTCAGATCCTGTCGATTTCGCTATCGAAAACATCACAAAACCCAAACCGAAAATTTCAAAACTCCCAACAAACCACCGAATCAAACCTCCGTTCCACTCACGTCCCGAACGTCGAAACATCCGATCGACGAATTGCAAACATTTCAACGCGACCCACTTGATCCGTCGCTAATGAATCACCATTATTTATGCGATTGTCGGTTAAATCGTACGCGCATTTAAACGCGGGTTTCATAACGTGCTTTATACACGGGTCGGCGATAACAGTAAAGTGTACGTATTCAATTGGCTTACGCGCACGTAAGCGGGGTGGCCAACTTCCAATGTCGTCAAACGAGAAAGGTTGGTGCAAATATTGGTATTCGACCGCCGGAGGTTCCATTGCGTGGTTTATGGCTTGGCTCTAAACGAGGGAGGTCGACGAATTAATTCCACGGGTGAACTTCAATCGGAGCTTTG
Organism: Hydropsyche betteni; assembly: GCA_028571205.2. Lineage (NCBI taxonomy): Eukaryota > Metazoa > Arthropoda > Insecta > Trichoptera > Hydropsychidae > Hydropsyche > Hydropsyche betteni. Next base: position 847,550 of record JAOXNN020000067.1, on the reverse strand, counting down.
GTGCTTTTATTGATGTATAAGACGGATTTATGTCGGTGGACGTTTTTGACGACGCTAAATGTATAATTGATGGTGTTTGTGTAAATATGCGGTGTAAAGGTTGGTTATGGCTGGTGCATGATTTCCCGTATGCAAGAAGAAGACACCTATAAATACAAGTGTGTCAACTGGTTTCTGTCAATTTTAAACGACCAATCAACATTTTAATTTTGAGCTAAGGCAATCAACGTTTTAATGTTTCTTTTTCACATCGAAATTTTTCACACGAGTCCGTAAAATGTTAATAAATGCGTCACGTTTATTGCTCTCGGGGGGGTTACCAAGGTTTCACTCTCGTTTTTACGAGCGAATTAAGCTTTTTTTATTACGAAAAGGGCTCGAGACGTAAAAATTAGCACGGTCAATTAATGGTTGCACTTTAACGTAATTTTTAAATGATGCAATTAATATTTTAAGGAAATTTTCGCAAGATCAATTTGCGCTGCAGTTGCTAACGTCCAATTAAAAGACATCGATCAATTGACGCTACGTATTTATAATAGGTTAATAAAATTATATAATTAACGAAAACTTTTATATTATTTCACATTATGGTCAACGATTAAAAACTCAATTTTTCATCCGAACGTACAATTAAAGATTTTAATCATCCGAATGGAACAATTTAACTGACAACTCTCATCAACCCAAGTTCGACCTTTCTCAAACGAAAAAAATACTGAATTAAAACCCATACCACTGAATTTCAAAAAGGCACAATCATCATAACTTTTCGTGCCCGTTTTCAGCGAAAGGTTCACCGCCGCTGTCCCGCAAAGAAGATTTCCGTTAGCGGTCGGCCCCGAGGGTCGTAGGTCAGGCATTTATAAAGAAGGTAAATAGAGGCATGTCCCCGATACCTTGGTGGATCTTCCTATTAAGGTCCACCACTCTCTTTCTCCGTCTGCCGGCAAAAGAAAAGGTTGTTGTGCTGCCTCTGAGGTCGTTATCTTTGCAAAATCTGCCAACAATCGAACGAGACGCACCTGTCTATACGCGATTGTCGCTAGAAATAATCAACATGTTATAGAACAATACTATAATTTTATATATAATTATCAATTAAGAAGATTCGAAGTTTTATTAAAATATCAAATTATTATCTCAATGCGTATATAAGTTATAAAATACAAATTTTTGAAACGATTCTAATATGTATAAATAATTAAATATTTTTATTTATTATTATTTTTGAACAAAATTAAAATTCTTGTTAATTGAAATCATTATAAATTATTTACATGTGCAAACTTCGGCTTTACAATTGGAAGATGCGAAGAATGCAATTTTTCAATCGAACGTCCGCGCACCTGTGCGTAAAGATTCACAATATAAATATTATGCGAGTTGTAAATTGCAAACGTACATACGAAAAGCTCGTTTATCAAGCTGTCTCTTTAAACTTTTATTAATATCATTCGTACGAACGGACTGCTATTTAACTGTGCACTATCTTAAAAAAATAATGTGCATTCAAGATTGATAATCCGATACGAAATTTTTAATATGATTAAAAAAATTTCGTCCCATTTTTATTTAAGCTCACATTTCACACTGACCTAACCCAATCGCCATTTTGTACGGCGGTATAGTTTTCGTTCTCATTGTGAACTAAAAGGTCGACCGAAGAAGCTCATTAGCCTTTTTGAAATATAAAATGCGTTAAAATGTGGCTTGTTGAAAGCGAACGAATCGCTAACGACACAAGCCTTCGCGAATTGGAAATGTTGCAATATTTCTTGGCCTGATGCAATAACGCCTTTATTATATTATTACCATTTATTGACAACGATGTGCCGAGTTTATCTGGTAATTAACGAGCGGAGGCTGAGGCTTAATTGAGATTATAATGTCGTGTTGTGGAGCGAAGATCTGGCGCAATGAGCGAGCTTTGCTTGTTTGTTTATATAATATATCAATCCCATAATAATATCTGAAATTTGATTGAAATCAAGAGTGACATCGATCATTATTTTCGTAATATGATCATTAAATTATAATGATATCAATTTATACGTCAGCGATTAAATCAATATTAAAACATGATGGAAATTGCCCGAATTTCGTCGGATAAACCGTTTTTTTACAGACGAACGAAACTAGGCAAAAAAAACTCACAAAGAGCCGTATCAAATGTTTCGTTTGGTTTTCACTGAATTGGAGAAAAAAAACGATCAAAACGCGAAAAAAAAATTAACTGATGGCTTTTTTCTGCCGCTTCACTTAAACGTGGACGGTGCGCGTGTGGTTGAATCACTTGCGTATCTTATTTTATATGATACATAATATATTTTACGGTACGATGGCCGTTTAAAACGCAACAAATGGACACGAATTAGTTTTATTTGCAATGTATATTATACGAGAGCGCGTATACGTTTTATAAGACACAAAATCGTGACCGTTTCAAGGCAAAGTCAACCATCATCTCCATATAGGATACTTGGTTTAGCTACACTAGTACACTTTAATATATTATAATATGAATTGCTAGTTACTTTACGATACCTATGAAGAGCCGATCCGTATATATATATACCCAGTTTTATTAGCTTTCGACATTTTTGCAGCGTGTTTTGTGCAATAGAATGCGTTTGAATAATCGCGCGAATCCTCGGACCGATCGGTCAAGTCGAACACTAACTATTATGTTATCCATCAATGGAAAAATGTTAAATAATTACGATAAATAAAGCAGTATTTTACGAACGTTTCTATGTAAGTAAGTCGAATATGCGGTGTATTTAACATGGCGAAAAAATGCGTTTATTTCTGACGGTTAATAACGCACAATTTTGACCCGCGGGTTAAAAGCGTCATTACTATGGATATTAACTCGAACGTTAATAACACTTTTATTAATCAACTTTCTAGCACTATGCACGGTTGGGAAGTAAGAAATTATCATCTGTAACGTAAATATTATCATGAATTATACTAAACTTGTGTATAAAAGCGTTAACGTTACCGTTCGACTATTTGATTCGGACAGGTTGAAGGGTCAACGCGCGGAACATTTGAAAAGCTTTAAATTATTTTTGTAAAATGTTTATTCAAATTTTTTGTTTTTGATTAAAATTTTGAATACATTTCATTTTATTATTATATTCTTGTAACGAATATAATTTACGTATAGGTAGTTTTTTTTTACTATAATAATATGGTATAATACATTAATTTTTTTATATTGAACAGAGTTAATGAATTTTTTTTTTAATTTCATGACAAAACTTAATTAATTTTATGCTTCAATTTGTGTCTAATTTAATAATAGAAATAATGTTTGAATAATAAATACAGGTTTTCGCTATAAAATATAATAGATTTTATATACCGTAATAAAATTTCAATTAAGTCATCGATTATCTATTTTTATGGGAAATCTTAGATTTAATAATATAATAAAAAGACAAAACAATATTACTACTGTAACAGTTTAAAATTTACAATTGAAATTTAGTAATTACATCAGTATTTGAGATGTATCAAACATTCTCATCGATCAAATCAGTCAAGCGAAATCTAATAATACTAATAGATAAAACGACTGAAATTGAATATAATGTTACCTGAAGACTTATGAGTCATACAATATGTGTGCTAAAATTATTCAATAATTTTCGAATAGTAGAAACGAAAACTTTCAGCGCGATCCTTTCACACACTCCATCGAGCAGTTATGAAGCCAGCCTCCCACACGGACCTCGATATTAGACATTTGCAAAATCTAATAATATTCAATTAAAACAGCCTTAAATTAGTGTCGACGCACACGATCAGATACGAAACTACGAACGAGCACACCACTTACTATACTACACATAATGACATGCCTCTCGATCTCATATCAGGCGCGCTCAACCATCCCGCCAATAAATTTCCGGCGAGAAGCTCGTAAATCGCCTCGGTTAAATAGGAGCGGATTTGAATTCGAATGCGTAACGTTCGAGTCCTTCGGAATTATTGAATCGTCCGCGTGGAAAGCGCGCGAATTTCGAATCGTATGAGGAGTGTCGCCGTATATAGGCGATTGGGGTTATTGATGGAGGCGACGGGTTTGATGTTGGTGGATGGCTGCGATGGAGTTTTAAATCGTGGAGACGTCCGTTTAACTATGTGTGCGGAAGCTTTCGGATTATTATGTGGGTTTTCGTTTAGAAAGCGAACGAGGTAATATTGTAATCGCGTGTGTAAATCGTTATTTTTCAATAAATATTTCTTTAATCTAATGATGTTTATGTATACTTAGGCTTCGCATAACACGGTTAATTAATTGTGACTTGTAATCTATTTTTGTACAACAGAATAAAACATATAACATGGTTTAAAATGAATTGGGTAATGCGTCATTTAGGTACATAAAATTTTTATTGACAAATTTTCATTTTAACGTTAAAAGTGCATTATAAGTGCTTAAATAATTTTTTTAACGAATTTCGTGCATAGTTGGGAAGTCACATTTTTCAATTTTTGAACATATCTTAACGAGTTTCAAATTTACATATTGCTCAGTGGTATCTTTTGCCATTCGAACTGTTAGCATATGCTAATTTAGACGATCTAAAGAAAAATGTATTGTAAAAACTGTCAAACATAACCTTCACACAATTACACGCGAAATTGTTAAGAAACCTAATTTTCGGACTTATAATTCTTAAATTAATCGTGAAACACATTAAGAAATTTAATAAAATCACCTTTAACGCATTTTAACTAAACACGTAAATGTATATTTTCTGTATCGTTCATTAAAAAAGGACTGAACTTTGAAAGTTTTTTGGAACGAAAACGTTCAATTTTTTATGAACTTCAAACCTCGTATAACGCGGATTTGTATTACGTAACGTTTTTGTGTGTGCCCAAGTGTATCAAACATTAAACTAGAACACTAAAATATTTAAAATTAAAAAAATCTGGTACGGATTTTGTTTTCCTAATATAACCCAACCTGACCTAACCTAACAAAGAAAACAAAATTCATGTCAGACCTAAACATAGGAGTACTAAAAATCTTTTATCAACAATCGAACCTTTCATATAAAACCTTCAACATCGAACTGAGCGATCTCCAGCATTTACCACATGACGAACAGCGAAACCTTTGCCCACCGTCACCGCAAGGATTAACCTATGAAACCGAAATGCAATTGCATATTATAATTTGCACTTGTTAGATGTGCACCACTGGCCAAGGAAGGCTTCATCCATAAATCTCACCTCTCTCCGGTAAGGTGCTCTTGCGCGCGGTAGGCAAGTACCATACCGCATACCTGGACGTGCGACGCAGGTGTTTATTATATTATATTATATTTTATACAAAATCGTGTACATTGTGGTCTATTTGAGGTGTGCGGAATCGAAAGGAACTCTCGGTGGGTTAATTGATTTGAATAAATTTGAAGAAAAGCCATCGGTTCGGTTGAATCGATGGGCTGTCGTTAATATGATAATCAAACGCGTTTCCATCAGTCGGCAATCAATAGGGAAAATGATTATATTTGAATTTAAGGTAGTTCATTTGCAAATTATTATCTCGAGTGCGAATTCCGAAGGAGATTGGAGAGTCGGCGAGAAGCCTAGGAGCTCCTTTTGCCGAACGTCGGCTTTAAAAGGTTCGATTGCGCGATTCGATTAAGGATACCGAGGCTTTAGGCGCAAAAGTTCATTATCGAATCATCTGAAAGGGTGTTATGAGAGTTCAAGCTTGGATTCGATATGAAAAAAAATGAATCGATTTATTGTTGATTGGTGTTGAAATTCGATTGCGTTATCGAGCGTCAAATGGGCGTTATCTTATTTGTTGCTTAAATATTTTACATTACGATAAAACGACTTTAATTGAATCGAAATAAAAATCAAGGTTGTGTATTAACTTTAATCGAATTTGATATGAATAATTAAAATTTTAAAGACATCTACATGAAAAGTAGTTATGTATTCGATTTCAGCACACATATGAAATCGAACGGATATTCTATCATTACGAAACCGCCAATTCGGAGCACAAACACAAATAATTCATAGAATTTTGAGTCGATCGACATTTCTGGATTGCGTCGTGCAATAGAATGCAAATATTGTTCGATCGAGCGTGTCTAGTAGACACTTGTGCTGTAAACGGATGCATTCGAAATGTGCAAATCGGACATTGGCAAAATCGATTATGCACACCGAAAGCCCATATTGCCTATAAATTATATGATGTTGTGTTAAATGTGCCATTTCGAGTCAATGTGCACACGGGCGATTGGACTAATATGCAATTTTTTGTCGAATCCTGTGATAGTGGGGAATTTAATTAGTGAAATTATGGATATGTTTTTATTATTGATATTGCTAATCCTTCAAGTGATGTCGTATTTATGATTGTCCGAAGTTGAAGCAAATTCAACTGCAACTACTCAAAAAATTGGTGATAATCTTATTATCATGCTCAAGTGTGCATGAACACTTGAAAAATATTAGCAAGGTGTGGAAAAAAAGGAAAATGGACACCACATGCATTGAGTTAAGTGTACGGACAAACGCGCATCCACATATTTTTAAAATAATGAATAATAAGATTATGGTGTTAGGGTATGAGACAATTCGACAACCTACGTAATCTTCAGATCTTATGCCATTAGATTATCATCAGATCATTACAAAATTATGTAGATGGAAAATTTTTAAAAATCCAAAGGAAGCGAAAAAGGGACTTTCTGAATAATTTGAATAATAAACTGCACAATTTTACAAAAATGGCATTTAAAAAGTTGACAAAAATGATAAATAACGATAGAAATTATATTTTACATCAATAATAAATTAATAAAGTTTTTATTGAAAATTTCACGTTTCATTCAAAACACGATATGACTTCCGTGATAGCCTACTATTTTTTATCTATAATACAACCTCCAATAAAACTACAAACAACAGCAAGATCATAAACAAAAACAAACCCACCCTTAACACAAACAAATCTATGCAAAGTTTCAGTCATGCGCCGCACCGCGCCATTGCTTCATCATCACGTTGCTAAATCTGCAGATATGCTGATTGCGCACAGCATATACAAATAGTGTGCAAAATCATGCGATCATGTCTACGAAACACGAGGTCGGATGCATTTTGTTTGATGTGATGCACATACGGCGAGGCGTGCAACGAGAGCGCATCCAAGTGTCAGGTCGTGATGCGATCGTTCGATTTGCATTATTCATAGATAGAGCGATTTTTACCTAACGTATATGGAAGTGAAATGTGAAATCGCATCTTCTCATTGTACTGTTACTCTTGTGATTGTGTGTGCGCCTTCTCGGTTTTCTCCTGATTTATTTTATGTACGCGCGAGTCTTTTTAAGGACCGCTAATGGCCAACATGTCTTTTTCTCGCTTGATAATATTCTCATCTTCATGTTTTTATGGAATCGGGGGAAATGTATTATACAATTGATTTTAACAATTTAATCATCAATTTAAAAAAATCACAGTATAATACAATTCATTGATATAATTTGTTTGCCGTAAACGGCCGCATTATATGCGGGATTAATACGAAAATGCATATAAATATATCTCACATGCGACATTCATCTCGTATTTCTTGTGCAACGAATGCACGACTCTATTCCCAGCATCGACAGCTCACTTAATTCATGTTACAATTCATGACGGAGCGGATTTTTTATGCCTATTCAAAGTACACGGGTTATTACACGTTCGCTAAATCGTATAAGGATAATTAATTCGAAACGTATGTTTTAACAACTGGAAAAATCATAATCGTAAATAATTGCAACGGCACGAATTTTACGTTTTCGTATCGGCGGGCATTTTTTCATTTTTTTGTCTTCTCGTCAGATTTATGGATCGTAGAACCATCTCGTCGGTCATTTACGATCTTGTCGCAATAACAGTAATAAATATGTTGTGCTAATAGCTTTTCACCATATTAATCATGCGACGAACGGTTTCCACGTATCGTTTTCTAATATTCTGTATGGGACGAAATTGCATTTTCTCTTTGCGGATTGTGCACGTCCTACGCTTTTCGATGGTGCATTCAAATATCGAGATGATTGCATGTGTGCAATATAGTCAAGTGTGCACTTTCGCAGATGCATCCTTGGTGCGAAAGGGGATTTTACAAAAGGTTGTGTTTGACGTTTGGCTATTCACAATCGGAGTTTATAACGATGATTAAATATCGAGAGTGTTTTACGACATCGTTCGGTACAATGTTATACAGTTGTCTGCCGATTGATGCGTATTATTGGCTAGAAAGTTTTGCTATCGTAAAATGTTTTGATGAGCGAACTATTAAGTTGTTTCGAAACTATTATTAACAAAAATAAATCTTTAATTGATAAATATTCATGATTTTAATTCAAATTTACGTGGCAAATTATGTGATTGGAAATTGTTACGAAATAGTTTTTGCTGTCGATTTATGTGGTAATTAAAAAAATAATTATCGAATAAAAAGCAATTACGAATCGAGAGATGACTGTAGCTGCATTCACAAATTGCATCGTGCACGCGGAGCCTTTAGCGTCTTTCAATTAAAACATTTACGATATCGTCAATTATGCATATTTCGCGGAAATTTTTCACATCGCTTTATCGAAATTTTAAATTTATTGGAAAAATACTTTTTTCGGAACGTTTAATACATTTAGCAACTATGTGCAAGGCCAATTTAGCAACAAACTAACTTGTGAAAGAACCCAAAACATTCCGTGATGCACATGCGAAATGATTGATTATTATAAACTACATAAAACCTTCAAACGATTAACTAACGATCATCCAGTTAATATTCATTACGAATTACACATTCCCAGAAACATTACAACAACCACCGTTCATTTTCCTCATTATAACATACTATGACAACAAAACCAAACACGTGAAAAAAACCAGCAATGCGATTAAAATTTTAATCGTTTTACAATCTCGAATTTTTATCGCCCGTTTTTCGATACGTAACAACATAGCTCGTACGCTTCCTTTGTGTCGGACAAAAGGAGCTGTCCAATCCTTTATACGAGAGCGTGCACGTACGAAACAAAACAAAACTCAAAATAGCGCTCGAAAAGAAACGATCGACAACGATAAAGCCTTTGTCGTCGTGGCCGATCGAGAAATATCAAAAGGCTTCGATGGCACCGCAATCCTTTATGCGCCTTGTCCATTAGAATGTCCGGCCGAGTCCTCCGGAGTGTCTATCGGCCTTATCGCTCATCTCGTCATCGAGATAAAACATTTTGTTTGGAGTGATTAAACGGCACCCGGATCACTAAATCAACCTGTCATTCGGTCAGTACACCTACTGGGTCTTCTGTTTGTTTTTTTTAGGTTCGTATCGTTTGTTTCGGAGCTATTTGATATTAATTGGGGTTATGATATGGATTCGTTTTCTAATATTGAGGAGTTTGATGGTAGTTCAATGATTTCTATTGATTAAGTTGAATGATTTTGGCCTAATTGTAAGACCATTTTTCAAAAAGTGAATCAATTATTTATATAATATCGACAAATTTGATAGTTTTCATTGATCATAAATATTAAACAAGATGGATAGAGTTAATCTGATACAATCCGACAAGAGATTATTTTATGAATCGTCTATTTGATGAAACATTTCTGAAAATATAATAAAATACATTTCTACCTGTCTTTTTATAGACTATATACGATGATGACAAATTTTAAGGTTCAAATAAAAAAAAATTACCTCAATTACACTCACAAACAATTATAGTATGAAAAACCCATAAAACAAACACATACTATAAAGCGGATTGATATCTATCCATGGCAAGCTTTTAAAACGGGCACTGTGCCTTTTTGCTAGAGAGACGAGCTTTTATTGTGCGCTTAATGGCCGTATGCTAATACCGAACGATATTAATTACGTTTTATGGCCTCATAGGAGCATCTGTGTACCGTTTTCGATACGATAATATATGGGGGATATAGAATCAAAATTCACAATCTCCACCGTTAGATAGTTGAATAATAATATTCATATCAATCTCGCGAATCAATATGTGAACTCAAATTCGAAATCGCAAGATGCATCATATATTATGAATGCGTTTATGGATTTGTTAATATTTCTAGTAATCAATATACTATTATAATAAATCAATAAAGCAATGAAAATTCATATGATGTACATATTTAAACATTTGAAAAGTCAATATAAATATGAATTTATTTTTGAAAAAAATATGTGCATCGTATTAATATAATATTGTGAAATTTTACTCTATCCTCCGATAAATTTGTATAATGAATAAATTGTATATAACACGATTATTTTGGGGTTTTGAAAATGCGTCGCGACAGTGACATCATCCTCTTGTGTACATAATGTATGAAATGGTAAGTACGCGTAATTGAGTGCGGACACGCAAAATAATTTTCGTTTCAGCACGTACGCATACATTATGCTAATGAATTTATAGTAATGAGGCGATTGTTTTAGGATGCTGAAATTTCGTCGCGTACCTTTTCGGAATTTATGTGTTTGTGCGCATATGAAGGTCGGTGAACTCTAGAAAATTTTAGCAAATTGCGATTTTATCTATTCAAGTAATGAAACCCGAATCGATTACACGAATCTTTCCCACAATTCATACGATATCAACACCTCCCTATTTTAATCACTTCGTCATAAAAGGACATACATAAACTTCATTCATTACTGAAAATCTCAATTGCTTAGTCACCCAACCGCCACTATATAAGGGCAGTTGCGACACGTCGGTTTCAGCAACCCGGCCCAACCTTCACCATTACGAAACGGTCTAGCTAACAATCCACTTCTTCTGCGAAGGCATCCGTTGATTAATTAGCTTTCGGTGAACAAACAAACACAGATAGACAGACGCGAGGCGTTGTTCTCTCGCCGCTTTTATCGGTGGCATACGAAAATTTGCATATCGAAAAATGGCGAACGGCGAATTCGGTTGCGCAACGCGCCAGATTCACACGCTCAGATAATTCTCTCTGTCGTTTTTTTTTTCGTATTTAATTTTTTTACGGGGTCGTAATTTATGTAAATGCTCGGGCATACTGACAGACGGACGCCGTGTGCTCGCGCACATACAAATTTATTGGTTTTGACTTTTCAACCGAATTCCTGTTGCAGTTATATTGTGCTGCAAATTTGATTGAAAAAACATCATAGATTGAATAGGTTTTTTTCTTAATTTTTTTAAAAAAGTGAAAGTGATTAATTATCTTCATAGTATGAGTCCTAGTTACATATTTTTTAAATTTCATTTATAAACAATTTATATATTTTGATTAACCTTAGTACTATATCAATTGAGACCTATGATTATATAAATCTTTTTTTCTAGTTGCATTTGAATATTTATTAAAATTATATTATCAATCCTTTAAAAATTCTGGAATTTAAATAATGGACACATTATAAAATTTCCTACCTCCATTGAATATGGAAAGTAAATGTCTGAATTGAAATACCTTTTTAATTCAATATTATTACTGTATGAATATATTATATTAAATGGACCATTTTCTTGCAATCATAACGCATTTGTTTAAAACAATACAATACTTTTAAATTTAATAAAAAAATACTATAAAACTTAAATCATGTGAATCAAGATTGTGCTGAACTAAAAAATCATAATTAATGAATAAAGAGTATTAATTAATTTCTAAACAAAATGCATCATAAAATAAACTATTTGTTCTATTATCCCATTCATTAATCTCGATAATAAATCGTCCATTTTTTCAAGAAAGAACTCACACGACCACAATAAAAGATTCAAATTGATGCGGCGATAACGAAATCTTTTAGTGTCCCGAGTAATAAAGATTTATTGAGATAACATATGTAATTCGAGTTAGGAAAAAATCTGTTAAAACGACACACCTGTCAAAATATCCGATCTCTACAAGCTTCGCAATGAGAATCGAAAAAAAACGTAACTAATTTATTTGCGACTAGATTATTTTTTCATTATTCCGTTAATTGTTTTATTGTTAGGAGATTAGCACTCCGAATTTCGGACATTAATTTTTCCACGACCGGTCGTTGAACAAGAGGAAGTCAATCTGATAGCCGAATTGAATCCAACATTAAATAGACGCGAATATTCAAAACGGATTAACACGTCGGATCAATTCGACAAACAAACTGTGAACGGCCTTTTCGAATCAATCAAATGCTTTTTTAAATGATTAAATGAAAATTCACGCCAAATAAGTCGTAAATTTTAGATCAATTTTAAAAATTTTATAAAAAAATTATAGTATTCGAATCATCGACTTGAAGCGATATTAAAAATTATATTTGTATTAGGGATGTCAAATTTGCTGAAAATTTAATTTATCGGTAATCTGGTAAAAAAATCTTATTACCAGTTTACCGGTAAATTGAATTTTGAAAAAAAAACTGGAAAAAATGACGAGAAACCGGAAAAACCGTAAAAATAACAATACGTTCCTAAAAGAAAAACCAAAATAAATTAAATTTACCGATTGAACTATTTTTTGGTCATTTACCGGTAATGACATCCCCAAGGTGTATTGAGTTTACTTGAAACTATTTGGCAAAGGATGACTTCAATATTCATCTATAATATTTGGAATCAATCTTTTCATTTATATTAGACGGATATGCACTAAAAAAAAGTATGAACATTCGATGGTACCCAAAAAACCATTTCCTGCAATAGATTTTATATCAGTTGCATATGATTAAAAAAAACGATAATCGATTAATCAAACTACTAACCTACTTAATATCCAAACTTTCATTACGAACTATTATAAACATTAACAAAAAAAAAATGAGAATTTCACACGACTCCGATTTCGCTCTTCATTGTCCGATCCGCAATATTATAATAATATACAAAATATAAAAGAAAAAATATTTACGTTCACTTTTTATTTGCGTTCTATAAACGAAAGTCGCCTCCGTATGAATAAGACCGAATTGGGAAACGCTCCGGTCATTTGCGCGAATTTCAGCAATAAATCCGTCACTTCGAATATTTTTCCCTAAAAAAAAAATTATAAATACAACATAAACGACACGTTTGAATCGTTCCGCGTGCACGGTGTGTCGGACACAAATATCAAATTAAATTTATTAAATCGTGATGTAATTCGATAGTTGTACTTGGCGCGTACGAAATATATCGCGCGGCCATAAATAACGCTCGGATCGTTTAAGCGCATAATTAATTACGCTTTATGAATACATTTTCGGTGATTTAGTGTAATAAACGTGTTTTCGAATTTCACTGCACCATATTGCGAATGTTGTGTGTGCCGAGTTTTTATGGGAAATTTGTGCAAGTCGGATACGTGAGGTCGACGTTTTTGTGTTGTTTGTCATCGTCGTTGTTAGTATATTAATTTTTGATGAAATAACGTATTTGTGTTAATGTTGTGAGTATAATTTGAATTATGGAAATGTGTAAATTGTCGAAATTGTGAATTCGTGATACTAAATGTAATGTTATTAGACAATTTGTTTGAGTTATAATCGTCATATTCAACCAATTCAACGCCCAAAGCATAACAAGGTTTCTAATAAAATTTTAGACATTCATATATACTTCTCATATTAAAATAATTCATGTCAATCCTATCCATCTATCAACTTTACTACATATCGCTTAATTTGTATATATTAGCACTTTCCATTTGAACTAGTAAAACTATTTTTGCTCATTTGGATATTTACACTGAAAATTCTTTTAAAAGTATCCAAACAAAACCCCACGTGTCTCTAGATTCGTTGACCCAAATATACAGCGTTTGTGTGTATAAAAGCCATATAAATTTACAAGTTGTCTCAAAGGCGATAAACAGATATATTTGAGTGCTTGCTCCCACAGTGGCTCCCAAATGTTTCGAGTCGCTCTTGTTTGAATTGAGATAAGATACGATGTCGTGAAGGAGGAAGCTTCCATGGGAACTAGACGCGCATTGTACACACTTTGTATGGGAACAATCGTTTATTGTACGAAAACGCTCCACGAAAATTCTTCGAGCCCTTTGTTTTTTATTCAAACGATTTGTATGTCGTTAATTAGCTCTTACATATGATTTCACTTGAATAAATTATAGAATAACTAACGTTTGCTTTGAAATTCAATAATCAATTAGTATAATGGAACGTTATTGAATATTTCGGAAATTGAGCCTAGTATGATAATGTGTGTATCGGATACATAAAAAGTAGATATATCACTAAATTAATTTGAGCATTGACAACGTACGATGGATTTTATTTGAAATAAATCAAAATAAGCCTATCACATTTTCATATGATGAACATAAATAATATGAAAGGACGTTGAATGAGTTATAAATTTAAATGCCATATCTTTAGGCATTATATCAATTTTGTGTTGGAAAAGAATAGGAAGAATTTCTTCAATTTCACTTATTGTTAGTAAGGAACTAGGTGCATTTAGCGGTGCATATTGTTATTAGCTTGCACAACTTAATGCATGTATCTTTTGTCTTTTAAAGGTCGCTTAACGACGGTTGGCATTTCGTTTAGATGTTATCATTGTGCTTAAAATACCGAATCGCTTTCGCACAATGATAGAAACTAAACGAAATGATGATTATTTTCGTTTTTTTTTTTTTTGTAAAAAGTGATTAATATATACCACACCTAACATTTTCAAATCGAAAATAAAAAAGAAGTAAGTTCAAAGCTTTGTATATTCTGTGCAAGTTTTTTTTATATGAATCATTTTTTTTCATATTGAGTGCCAGAATTCGAAACATAAGTTGTGTTTGCTGCATAGAATTGATTCACTGATAGAGTCGATAATTCATTGTCGACTTATATCACTTCAAATATATGTAGGTTGTACAAATCACATATTAAAATGATACAAACGAGAATAAAAATAAATAAACGCAAAAAATTAATATATTTTAATAACTTTGCAATTTCATCATTAACTATTCTATAGCGTCGCATTATACAATTCGTTACCGCTTATCGATGCATAATAATATTTACACAATTGCAATTCAACCGCGATAAAATCAACAATACCATCGACAATCATAAAAAATCCTAACATCACATGTACCATCGATCATTTTCCGTTCACACGATAACCACGAAAATCATGCAGCACATACCGATCGCGTCATCAATTACCGGGCGCCGTTTAATTCACATAATCATCATACGATGTTTCGAATCGTAACTAATTTCGTATAAAACACGAATCGAAGTACGCAGAAACAATGGTAGTAAAAACGAGAAGTTCGTTCGTCAGAAGACATTCCTATGCAAATCACACGTGGTGCGTTTTGTGTGTGAACGGTACACGCTCCCATCATCGTGCCATCATCGACACGTACATACACACAGTGGGGCTTCATTAAATCATTATTCGGCGATGTTGTTTGGTGGAAATATTCGATTGATATGTGCGTTTGATTGTTTTTTGGGAAATTTCGGGCGTGGGCGTGTACGTAGGGGCAATTAACTCGTAGGTCGTGAAATCGTTTAAGACGCTCGATCACGATTAACGGCGTAGTCGTTTGTTTAATTGATGTATCTTTATTGAATTATCATTGTATACAAACGGAAATTACCATTGAGAAATAATGGAAGGTTTATAAAGAATACTAATTCGATTGTGTGACGTCATTTTTTTAAATCGAGATGATAATAAATTTTAATTGAACTTTCTTTGATCGAAGAAAATTGATTTTTTTAAATGTTAAAACTTTCTTTTCAAAATTGATTGATTTTTTAAATAAATATTATGCGGAAGTAAATTGAAATGCATACATTATTATAAGGAAAAACAGAAAAATTTTCATCATATCGTATAAAAAATAATGGGTTTGCAATATAACCGAGCGTTAAAGTTTCCCATACAACTTTGGACTTCATAATATTTTTTATTTAATTTATCATCAATAAAAAAAATGAATTTCTAAACAACGCAAAAACCTTCGATTCCACCTTAAGAAGAAAACAATAAATTGCAAACGCACTATTAAAATTCAAATGAGCCTATCGACCGAAATCACGAAAAGACAATGCGCAACGGTCAAACGCCAAACTTTTTACCCCCGACACGTGTATTACACAATCCCAACATCGTCTTTTGACCCATAAAAATATGTGACCCTCGATTCTTTGTTGTAAAAATTACAAATGGAACCTTACGGACGTCGTTCTGCGCAGTCAGCCGTTCGTGGTCAAAAAGCGGTATTGTACAGTCACATCATAACCATGACTAATGCGCGCCAGATTAATATTCTTTTGCGGCGATAGTAACACTAATAACAATTCGAAAGTGATTGTCAGCTGCTTAGAAATGCATATCTCTATTTGGACAAAGCCGGACCGAATTTCAAGAATTTTTTCGTAGGAAAATAACTCGTTACGCAATTACGGATGATGTCTGCGCGGGAAAATGGATTTCGCTCGACGTCTCAATTCGATGTCGTTGTGATTCATTGATTGGACTATTTTGGCTTAGAATATTTTTTTATGATCATCCGATGATTATGTTGTTATTTTATATATGAAAATTTGTTTCCCACCTGTTTCGCTTCGATAAAAAATATGATTCGAATTAATAATAGTGCATTATGATGTATATATTCAAATATATACAGGGAGTTTGGTAAGAATTTGGATTCAGAATATTAATTTAGATCATTTAAGATTCAAATATTACTTCAATTATATTATAAATTGTAAAATAAGATTTTCTTGAATCCAGAATTTAATTAAAAACTGAATATCCAAACAATTTTCATACTAAGATGATAGATGCAATCTATGCTTCGGTCAAAACATAATTTGCAAAACGAATTTGTGAGACTTTATAATAGAATCACGTTTTGTATTCACAACGATAGCATATGTGTGACGTAACGAAGCAGCGATGTAATTAGAATAAATCAGTTTCTCGAATCAATTTTCCCATTGTTTTCATAATTCGTTAATATTTTATGCGATACAAGGTCTTCGTGAACATCGTACACATTTCGATCGATGGGAAAGAATCAATAACGTCCGTATAATAAGGACTTTGTCGATTGCCTTCTAATAACAGAATTTCATTCAAATCGTATTACGTTTCAATCAATTTATAAGAGACCGTAAAGAATGACATAATGGCGGGAATCAGTATATAATAATATTACACACCACACCGTTTCTTGGGGCATGCTATACTTAAAGGTGTATAATAACCATCATTATCTGTTTCTTAGACGCCGATCGTATCGGACTATGTGGCCGTATGCACAATGAAGTGAATAATCCGATTCCTCGTGTCTATTTTTAATAAATTTCGTTGAAAAAAGTGCATGGTGAATATTAATAGTCATATAATACGACGGTGTGTTTTATTATAGGCGTGAAAGTTATGGTCGATTTTCTTTTATATAATTAAACTTGATATGTAATTTACAGAAGATGCGTTTTATATAAAAAGAAATCTGAGACGATATGCTCAGTGGTTTTAATATTTTTATATTGGTTTATAAAAGTGAATTACTTGTTTGAAATGTTCATTGTATTCATTTTCTTTTCAATGTTTACAATACCGCAAAAACGCACCGATGCACAGAAACATTTTATGTTTTCCCCAACTTTGTATAAATCGAAATCGCTTAAATTTTACATAATAACACCATTGAACATTCGAGCAATACTCAAAACACTTTTATCAACTTTTCAGCGAATATATAACAGAATCGATCCATGAAAAAAAAAACCTTAAAAGATCGCTTTCCGCAATTGCGAAATGGGCATCTCGCGGGGTCACGATTGCGGATGCCCGACCAAATAAATAAATCCGTTGCCGGGGAGCATCGCACAACCACCATTGTTGGTATTTAATGACCCGTGATGATGAAAAGACCATTTGTGTGTCTCTCACTCTTTCGGAATGCAGATATGTATAATACGTAATAATATATGCGAGCCCGGCGTGTGTATGTTCACCGAAAACCGACAATGGCGGCCGAAGAACAAACAGCCTGAATGCCTCTCTTCTAGCCTCTCTCGGCGAGAGAAACGCCGAAAATCACACATCTATATATAAATTTTATGTCGTGTGTGAATCGGCATTTTATTCGGCGTGTTTGTGTGAGGACGCTTTTGTTTTGGATCTTTCCTTTCGCGCAGGATGTGGTGGATTCTCTCGCGAAATGTTCTTTCGGTGCCTTTGATTGCGGTTTTTTTACATGTCGTATTTGAATCCCGATAAATATATGTGTGTTATTGAATTGTCCGATATGCGTTTGTGGGGCATTCGATTCGATGGGAATTTCATCAACAGATTTACAGGTGTGTTGAAGTTTGCTTAGAATTATGGGTCAATTCGAAACCGATTATTTATTTTAATTCCAATAAAATATTATTATAATGGATTCGAAAACGCTCCTATCGCATTAGTCATCGTATTAATCCGCACGTATATTTTATCATTAAATTATATTCGCAGTTATAAATATCGAAAAATGGTAAGTAAATAAAATATTTTGTCTAAAATAACAATGTTAGAATGTCAATGTGCATTAATGCGCTTTGCGGAAACGCAAACATCGATCAAAAAAAAACGGCCACAGCCAAATTTTCACACGCTTTGTCCGACTCCACAGCATCGATGCAAAAACATTAAAAAACCAGTCAATATATAAACGAAACATATGTCTCTCACATAACGGCTCAGATCTATCAATAAACAACGAACGATTCCTAACCAAACATCGTTATAAAATGGATATACAATTACACGCGAAACGCGATCTCCATATGTAAATAATTACACTCGAAAAACACTTTCCATCAACAACAATGATTAAACGGCCCGTCCGCGGAGCGCATTCTAAACGGATCCCACAATTCCGATTCAGTCTCCGGAATCATTAGAGATACTAATCATCGAATTTACAAGTGTTATGAGGTATACGTGACACACATCGATCCACAGATCGGTTCCCATCGATCCTCGGGCCAATTGCATCACGGCCGAATATAAATTATTCGCAGTGTCGCACAAACACAATGACCGTTGCGGTGCATCGCCGCAAATCGCACCGTGGGAATCGATCGTCCAACTAACCCAATCATGCAGAATGTCAACCGACGACGAAATTCGTCATAATTTCGGTAATGGACACGCGGACGGAATGGGAGATCACGATTCTAACGAAGCAGGGATAGCCGTTTTGCGATGTTGTCGGAGGTGATGTTGGATTTGTTATTTTTTCCTTTTTGGTTTCGTGGTTTTTTTAATAATGTTGAAATTTAATCAATTTTCCGTCTATGTTGTAAGTAAATGTTTCCTTTGATCATTGGAATTAAGTTTCAAATGGGGTTTTATAAAAATATAAATATTTTACAAAACCATATTTGAAAAATTAATATATGCAGTTCATATTATTTGCATCAACTTTTCAATATCATCCAAAGACTTTTTTATGACACACATATGTCCACATTATAATTAAAAAAGAACTAAAGCCATCTTTTATTAAAAGAACTCAAAAAAATGGCGATATATTACAGTTACATTCATCTACTGATTAAGATCAGTAGATGAATGGTACATACAGGTTTTAAACATATTTAACCTTCAGCTTCAAATTAAAACTTTTATAAATCAAATTCATCCAACGGAAAGTATTGCAATATCAAGATCGTTATCATAGTGATCTATGAAATACATATATAGGGTCATTCAATGGGGATGTTCGAAATTTGTTAGGTTATAGCAGCCATGTTGTTAAAGTGACACCTGTCAAATTTGTTGTCAATTGTTTAGGCCGTAAACAATTGACACCTTCAAAGTCAACATATCAAACGCCAGATTTATGCGACAAAGCCATTGAAAATTGGACCTCGCGAATACTGCTACCAAGCAAAGCCGTGGTGGACATTTGAACTATATTCCACAATTAATGCCATAAAATATACTTTCAAATGAAAAAAAAAGTTGAGTGGAAATCTCACACACAACTTGTTTTATTTACATTTTAAAATCAAGCATCCTTATTGAAAAGCTCTTCAGTTACATTGATAATAAAATTTGATGATTTGCAAAAATTGTTTAACGTTATAACTTTCCTTGGTGATTTGCCCTACTAAACAATTAACAAATTTTACTTTAGAACATGGCTACTATAACCTTAAAAATTTCGAGCGTCCCTATTGAAAGACCCTATATATTTAGATTGTATGTACGAGTATTTCATTAATTACTATGACAATGGTTTTAATAATACCTTCCGACAGTAGAATTCAGAGTTTAAAAAGTTGGATTCGATGCTAAAAGGGTTGAATTTGAAGTATAAACCTATATAGTTTTCATACTTCGAATTCAACAATTTACACTTCAAAATCAAAATTTTGCACTTCTAATTCAACAAATCAACAAGAATTCATAGTTATGAATTCATTGGTTACTATGATAACGGTTTTTTTTTTCTTTCCTATAATTGAATTTGGACGGACTGGCTCTTATGGTACATGTCCCTTACCGAAATACGATTTAGGCCAGCGTGGTAAGTTATAACTAACAATAAGACTGCCGCATTTGTCTGGCAAGGCCTTGTCCTGCAGTAGATAACTAATAGGCTGCTGACGATGAATTGAATTTGAAGTGTAAAAACAGTACCACTTACAATAATCTTATGAAATAATCAATAGGAACCAAATAAAAATTGAGATACAATTTTCCCAACAAACAATAATTACATATGAAATAATCAAAATCCACAAACGACAACCCTACCCAATCGAAAAGTGACAACAATCTCGTTGCACAACCGATGCCGTTAACATCTCCAAGAGTTAAACGACGCCATCGACGCGGACGTCGCCGACTCCTCCGTTATTCGCACTGCGAACCCACACCGTCATTATGCAAATTGGGGGTGGTTGTTTCAGTTCGGATTGGAAGCACGTCCAGGCCACGGACGCAGTTTCGACACCGTGGAAACGACCGTAGAATCTATTACGAGTGCGGAGCCTTAGGATCGGAGGCTTCGAGGGGCTCTAATGGTGGGACGGATTGCGGTTTCCCAATGTGGATGTTGGCGTTTTGCGTCGGCGGATCGGTTTCGTGCATTTGAGTTTTTGCCGGGTCGGATGTGTGCTTCTATGTGATTTTGTCGTTATATAATGTCGTGTTATAATTTGTAATGGTCGTCGTGGTTATGGACGGCGGTGATGTAAGGGCGCTTGTGAAATTTCGATTTTCGCGGAGCGGTTTGACAATTTGAGCGTTGCAAAAATTTTGGTGCACGACTATGTTGTTATGGTTATGTTTTCACTTCGAGGTGAATTTTGAATGTTTATTTAAAAATTTTGTATATAATCATTGAAATTCTTGGGATTCGAATTCGTAAAATAAAACAATATCCTTCATATGTACAGAAAAGAACAAAATCCACTTAACATAGTCTACTCGTGTATCACCTCGTAAAATAGTCTGACGATGTATCGTAAAATAAATATGTGCGATGAATGATCATAGATTTTTCCGTCTAAAAAAAGAAAGTACATCTTTTTCATATCGCTTCACAAATTAACAGTCATTGTTTTTTTACAAATCATAATTAAACAACTAATCAAATAAAATTTTCGCCAACGAACAAAACAAACGAAAAACCTCAATCGGAACAACTTTCCATTGTAATTCCACAAAGTTTCACCATCCGATGCACAATAGATATTCGCAAAAATCAAAAACGACTCTCGATCGATGGGGCAACATTATCTCTAGACACGAACAATTTCGCTTCGTGCGTGTACAAGTTGCACACACAAATAACGAACATTCCGCGCTTGAACTTGCTTCGGCGAAGAATCCGCGCTTTGACCTGTCAAGGACGACGTGTATTCGCAACCTTTCTGTGCGTTTCTAGAATGGAGGAAAAACTCTTGTGCACTGTTCGGAAATTGTTTAAAAATCGTTTCTAGTGAATTGTGTGTTTGGTAAGGGGAGATTCTGTTTACTTGTGCTGTGTGGGGGTTGTTTGTTTTTGTTGGGGGTCGGTGCTAGGATCAGGTTTTATTGTCCGCGTTGCAAGTTTGGACTTGATGAGTGTTGATGTTTATGTGTTATCTGGTAACTAGTTGTCATTTACTAAGGTTTTTTTTTTATTTTGGGGTCTTAGGATTGTATTAGTTCCTACTATTTACTGTATAATGAGCGTGATTATAGTTAATCCTAATACTATTAGATTTTATGAAAAAAATCATTCAACTAGTTTTTCAAATAATAAAAAAATCTTGCATGTCAGCAAAAAATGAATTGTGCTTTTAATGATATCATTTAGTTTCTCAGCGAGTCGAGATGATTGAAACATTAAAAACTCGCTAGAATTTCTCGTCAGAATGTTCTTGTATAACCACACATTTGTACCAAAAGAAAAACAGTCACCAATACGCAACCCATTTTCATACGAAAACAACCATTTCCCCCCAAATATCCATCGACCAAAACCCTTCGATTTCACCCATCTTCCCCCAAAACCACCCAACTGACCCATCTTCACTTTCTTCGCCACATTTACGTCTAATTGCCGGCTCGTGTCCGCCACATTCAATTATGAAAGAATGGCGTGCGCGTTTTCGATCCGCCGCCGCTCTAAACGGGCAATCCATCATTGCAAATTGCGTGTACATGTACATTTTATACACAATCATCGTCGGTCAGTTCCCATGGCCGGAATGCGCCAACACACTAAGATATAGGTCCATAAAAAGACTTATATGGACCGCGAGATATTGGCGAGATAACAGCTCTCCGGCAGCAGTACGCTTATGCGCGCCGAGAGCCTATCTAAGACAATTATCGTATAGATTTATTTATTTTTTTATGCGTTGTAGATCAGTTGTGATTACGTACGTTCCACTTCCTATAAAAGTGCCTGTGCGGATTCTATTAAATTTTGTCGACTTTTTTGTATGGGAAAGGTCTTTATCTATGGGATTTGTACGTAGCCGGATTTGGTCAAATATATTTTTATATAAACTCAATACTTTTAGATGTTGAATTAAGATTCCTTATATAATATAGTCAATTTTAACGCTTTTATATTACCATAATTCAGATCTCATATATATTTTCATCTGTTCTACCATCTGGTGCATTATTGAAACTGAAACTGTCTGGAATATGAGATAAACTTTATTAAATGGAACTATCTCGATTGGAGACATATTACGGGCGAAATTCACATCACTTTCATAGCAGCGAACGAAACTAACATTTATCTTCCTACACATTGCGATTCCATTAAAATCGCGTTAGCGCATAACAATAACGCGACCGCTATATAAACACTACGATAAATTATCATTGCATGGGAATCGTACGCTCGAAACGCTTATAAAGGAGACCAGACCGCAAATTAATAGGCTCACATGCTGAATTGTATGTGCGAACGTTTAAAATTCTGCTAAATGCAATATGCAAATTTTCACACTCATATCTCGATTCGTATTCAAGATATGCTCAGTGATGATTCAAATTTTAATTATAATTAAAAATTTATTTGATCATTGAAATTAAGCGATTGAATGATTGCATTACACAAGATATCAATATTAACTTTTTCTTTATCAGAAAATTAGAATATTATATAAAATCCAAATATTTAGGATCTTTCAATACGCTCGATTTAAAAATGTACAATAAAATTTGATGATTTGCACACGTTGTTTAAGGCTATATGGTGATTTTACATAACTACTAAACAATTGACAAAAAATTTGACGGATGTCACTTTAAAAACATAGCTGCTAAAACCTAACAAATATCGAGTGTCCCTATTAGTCTTTATAGGGTCTGTCTAGACACATTTTCATTAAAAATTACAGGTTATATTTAGTATTATCGGTTTATACATAATGAATACATCTTTTATTGATAAAATAAATAAAAAATCTTTGAAATCAAATGAAAATTCATTTGAACAATATAAATTTAATAATTAAAAATAAAATTTTGCAAACATCGAGATTTCGGTGTACTGTAATCGGTGCATGGGAGATGAATGCACCTGCTGATGCACGTATGCTGTCGTCTCTGAGATCCATCGATCTCGATCGAAGGATCTTCCTTTCGATCGATAGTTATGTATAAATGTGTTTGTGTGTGTGTATTCAGTGTTAACAAATTGAATCGAAAATCGCATAAGACGATGCAAAAAAGTCGTCGCGTAAATGCGCGTCGCTTTTTTATCGTTTCCAGATTGGAACGAGATAGTGCCATTCAAGTCATTTAACTGCAAATATATACATTTTGTCTTTAGTTTTAAATCATACATTTTTTGTTGTTGTTTATTTTAAGTATGTTGTTTATTTTAATATGAATTTTATTACTAAAATATTTAACAGTCGCAAAATTGTATCATATTTGTATAACTTCAAAATGAAACTATTCAAGAAATTTTCGTGCACAAAAAAATCCGTTTCGAATCACATAGACAAACACTACACATCAAACCCATTCAACATGATTTATACGAATTTAATTGTACCGTTTTACCGAGGCACATCGTCACGCACAGGTGGCACTCTTCTCCGTTCAAAAACGGCCGTTTTTTCTTCCTTTTCATCATTCATTTATATACATTTTTTCATTCGGTTCATGTACTTTTTTTTAAATCGGTTCGACGATCTCGCATGCGGACCGCGCTCCCGTACTAATGAGCCTCCTTCAGCCGTTCAACCTCATTAGCACCGAACGATTCGATTTAACTCCGAGCAAACCACTTTCGAACGAATCTGAAGATTCGCAGAATCGACGGCTATCAATGGGCCGGTGAAAAACTGGAAAATCTTCCTTTGAGGGAATTGAAAAGCGCATACATTGTCGCAGGCACGATTAATTCTTTACGCGTCGCTTTTTTCCTTCATGGAAATGTCGTGTTGTGTGAATCGATCGTGTAATGTCCTGCGAGCGGAAATGGTCGGATTTTTTTGCAATTTGTGGGAAGATGTTAGGAATTTGCGCTAATGCAAACGTCTATAGGGAAATTCCGTGTTGACTGTGATTCAATGTCGATCGTGACTTGAAAGATGTGCCAAAGTTTGAAATGTTTCATTGCGATTTTCCTATTATTCACTGACCGCAGATGTAACATCGTATCGATAATTATACGGTTCGAGATTTTATTGCCTTTCTCAAATAGTTGTGAGTAATAATCGAATGATTTCATAAATAAATTTAAACGAGACTTTTTATAGATCCGTTCACAGATTTATATTCCGATCATACCGATCGGCTCCCAGCATGTATTATACTATCAATCAAAACAAACGAAGGGCATCAAACCCGACACCGCATCTACAACAAAACACGAAACAATCCGGGTCATCAACAACGTCCCACTTCCTTATAAGACCAAAACGTGCACCGTGGGTCTTCCTGGCCAACTTATTCGCGATGCATCTTTGACCCCGACAAAGTGGCATAAGTCCCACATAGAACGACTCTATCGTATCCGCCTCTCCAATAGAATGCGATTCGGAAAAGTCCTTTGACGCGTCAGTGCCCTTACGCTGTTCCCACACGTTTGATGTATCTTTCGGCTTATTAGCATGCTCGTGCGAGTTTATTCGGATAAGGCTGTTCGTTCGTTCGCGTATCGAAGCGTTTTTGTTCACTTTTTATTCCGTATTCGATCCAAGGGACGATAATTGAGCGCTTCCTCGACGCGATCGCGTGTGGTCACACCGTTCACTCGAAGGAGCCGAGTTACTGAACTTTTTTGTTTACTAGTGCATTTCTGTGTACACAATGGGTTCTGATGTTCGTTTGAATTAATGCTCACGCGTCTATTATTCAGTATGGTAATGTGCAACTTATGCAATGTCCAATATATTATAGAAAAAGGTTTTTCCAAAATTGGTTGAAAGCTCGGAAATATTTTTCCTTATTGTTGTGAAAAGGTGATTCATGATGAATTTGAGTCACGAGAAGCCAATAAGTACTACGGAGGTGAAATTTATAATAATTTTTGTTTACCGGTAATCCGGTATTTTTTTACTAATTACTTGTAAATTAAATTTTGAAAAAGTATTGAAAAACCAATGAACAGTTAATCTAAAAAAAATAATTTTTTAAAAATTTCGAAACACTTATACTTTTTTTATATACTTTTTTTAATTTGCCAGTAAATATTAAAAATTTATCAGTACCTCTTTATCAGCCTCTCTGAGAAGTACCTATTTTATATTCAGTGAAAGAATATGTAGTTGGAAAGTGATATTTTAGAAGCTGTGAGACATTTTGAATGAAAAATTTGAGTCAGTAGTGTAGGAAGCCTACAAAACAATTGTTGAAAAAACTCACGTTGATGTTATGCAAATTCATGAACAAACTGCATCACTCATTGCTCAAATTCTATGATCGGTGGGAAGCATCACTTTCTACAACCGTCGCTAAACGCGAAACTTTTAAAATCACCGATCTGCATATCGGAACATCTCGAAAGACCATCCATTAGATAACATATCAATAGATCACGAAAACACCTGAAGCCTCAACGCGTGAGTTATAGCGAATTTGCCAACTCGGACGACTTGACTAATGAGCCGCTTCTCGCAAGAGCACACAAACACGCCAGAAACACACACACCCAAAAGGCGCCCACCCAAAAAAGCCCAAGTGGGTCGTCGTTAACCCACTGCGACCCGCGAGCGCCGGCAACACCTTGCGGCTCGGTGCAAGCCTTTCGGCGAGTTGCGCAACTCGGCCAGACGACCTGCCAGACGTCGGTGCTGGCTTCTTTGGCTGGCTGTTGTTGTCGTTTTTTTTTGTTCATTTTCACTCCGGCCACGCCACCCTGTTTTATTTTCGTTTTCGCTTGTCAATCTGGCGGATTGACAACAAAGCGTTGCCGACCGAGTTAATCGGTTGCGATCGATATCGCAATCGGGTAATTGCCGAGGTCGCGATCTTCGGTTTGAAATCGGAGGAAAATTTAAGGAAAAATTTGGAATGGGTATTTTTTTGTGTGAGTGGAATGTGCTATGCTAATTTTTGAAATTGTGTGAGCATTCGCATCTATTTTTGTTGATTCTGCCTTAACTTTTTCTCGGCTAATATTTTACGTAAATATTTTTTTAGTTATTATGACGACTAAATTTTTTCTCTTTATTTAAAAAAAATGCATCAACATTTTAAATTTTAAAACAATACATACATAATAATATAACATCTGAAAATTATATGATATAATGCATTTTGATCATTGATCTATTAGGTTAATGCATAAGTTTCGTCTTATTTTTTCGATGGTCAAATATTTTTCTTCTTTTTCCGAACTTATGAATAACATCTGTATTCAAATTATTCTATCATATGGAGGATACTTCGTTTTTAGTATCTGCTATGTTTTGGTTTAGCCAGTAAACAATAAACAGCCATTTGAAATTTTTGAATGTCTAATAATAAAGTACATTTATGTTATTTTTCACTGTCAAATTTTGGGAAAATAATAACAATTAACGTTAGTGTCGCTCAATTGTGGTTTCCAAAATTCAAGATCTGAAGATTTTTCTCTAACCGATACTGGCCATAATTAAGACTGATTTATTTCAAAATATCAGAGACAACATTATGAAGACAGGAGTTAACCCATTAAAAAGAACGGTATATGCATCGCATCGGATTGGTTTCAAAATACGATATTTATAAAAAAAAGTACGTTGAAACTTTTGCATTGACCGTATATAAAAAAAATTGAATGATATCAGGCGTTAGTCTATAACGAATTCAATTCAAATATACAAATATATGCCTATTTTTTCTAATAATCAGGATCTTATCTGCACTCGTGCTATGTTACAATGCCAACACTCGATCACGTCATCGGAATATTAAAAGGAACAATATTTCGTTAGGCACTATTGATATTCAATAAGAAACGCCCAAGACAAGATCGAGCCAAACAAGACTTTTATTCAGAAACGATTAAAACCGCATAACATTAAACCAAGATCTTATCATTCAAACTAACATTTAAAAACCAACCCTCATCCTTTCACACATACGAAACGAACCGCACAATTGCAGCACTCTATCGCTCCCATCCACCACAACTCGTCAGGCTTCACCTTCAACAGGCGGCGGGACGACAATTACCTGGCCAGTGGTCATCATTGGTCATGCTGGTCAGGGGGTGCGCAAACGACCTTCCTAGAAACGGTGCTTCGGCAACCAAGTGGCACATTGAAGAATGCGCGTCCTGGGAACGGAGTACATATGCGGGGCGCGTGCGAGGCAAAGCGTCACGCGCGCTCGTTTCTGCGTACAATACGGTCGTGTTTGCTCGAAATCGTCATGTATTCAAATCGGGAGCTGGGTTGAGATGAGATTCTATATTGTGGACGTGGTTGATGTGAAAATTTTCGCTTTGGGACTTGGGTTGTGGGGGGGAGGGAAGGTGTGTTTTGATGATTTGTTGTGATAAGCTGTCCCGAAAGTAGTGCCGTATGGTACAACTTTCGGGAAGAATGTATTTGCAATGAAAAAATTATTTATTGATTATTGATATAAAATTCGATACGAGATTGGCTCTCGGATATGGTATATAGCCTAGACCCCCAATATTCGATGAATAAGTAAACTTATCGCAAATTATTGGTTTGACAATATTGTGAGAACTTTGTGGTAAGGGATGGTTTTTGTATTCAGTTGTCTTGCTCTTATTATATAAAAAAATAATGTCAAGAAAGGTCAACTTGTCCTGCAATTAATATTATATAGATTGTATATGACGACAAATATATTAATTATTGAAAAAAATTCCAAGAAAATTTCATATCCAACATAAGAAATTCCGTACATATTTTCTCACGGAGCAACCATTAGTAAGTTTCGCGCTGACACCGAAGATTTTCGAATCGCATAATGAATTTGATAGACACACACTACTAATCCTAAGCCTTTTACATTTTAACGAAACAAAAAATAGCAATCATTCACTTATAAACAATTCGTCCGAAAAACCCACCGTCGGAATGCAAACAATCCGCCGCACGATCAATCATCGATTCCCTCCACAACGGAAACGCACACGATCCTCCGGCTCATTGTCAGACGAATCCGCGAATTCGCCAACTCCAACGGAACAAAACAACACGAAACAAACGACAAAGAAAGATTAATGCCGGGGCAATTTTCGCTGGAAGGACGTCGCGTTCGACCGCGCCGCACGACAGCTACATTCGATTAATTACCGTCCCGGCCAGGAGGAGGAGGATTCGGCTTCGGAAGGAGGAGAATTCGAGCTGATAAGCATCAGGACGAGCCGGAGACGAGGTCAGAGAAAGGGGCCCGCTGGTCGGACTGGTGCTCGGTTGGTATGCGAGAGAGCCCTCGAACCCAGACACAATGACCTGCGACATCTTCAACTCTACACGATTGGCAATTAAAAGTTTTTATAAGCTTCCGTGTATGTACTGAGAATTTAAAGCGATGATGGGTATGTATTATAGAAGAATGTGCGCATATTGTGTTTAATATATAGGCCCGATTTTAATAACATCGGCATTTTATAATCGTTCCGTTGCGAAAAGTCGATGCCCGTTTGTTATATATAGAGGATAATGTATAGGCCCGATGTTGATAACATCGGTTGTGAATTTATAACCATACTATTACGTAATAAAA
>JAOXNN020000067.1:781027-816221 GCA_028571205.2 Hydropsyche betteni | reverse complement strand
TCTATGCAAAAATATTTTATAACCGTTCCGTTGCGAAAAGTCGATGCCCGTTTGTTAAATATAGAGGATAATGTATAGGTCCGATGTTAATAACATCGGCTGTGAATTTATAACCATACTCTTACGTAATAAAATAAAAATTATAAAGATTGTAGCCGTTATTATAATGATTATAAAGACTAAATTTGGAGGTCGCGATTTTTGAGCTCGAGAATGATGTAAATAGTGATTATAGCCGTTATTTTAATGGGCATTCAGGCTAAATTGGAATGGCAAAGACAGTAGTAGCATCTGATACCCGATTTTAATATTTAATGTTTAATTAATAAAACCAGTTAATTTATTATTGTCGCAATTACGACATATAGGCAAAGCCAGAGGCATTAGGTAATAAGCATCATATTATAAACGTTAACTGTATACGCATATAAAGACCATATTCGTGAAAAAGTCGCGAGCGTCATCGAACAGACGAACACACACAAATCCGCTATTATATATAGGGATTATTAGAGACATCTATGGTAACATTAATGTAAAACGTACGAAGCGTTGATAAGTATATGGAAGAATGTTTGCATATTATGCATTATTAGAGACATCTATGGTATCGTTAGAAAAAGTGTCAATCGATAATCAATGTTGAGTCAACTGTGATTATGTAGCATTTGATTGGAAGATTATTCGAATATTATTTGTATTTAATGAATCTATTATATTATGTTTAGCAACAGTTTAACTTCAATTGATTGCATGAGAGAAATGGCGGTGCTAATATATGGATATTATCGAGTACTATTGCATTTTAGTAATAAAACTTGTTTAAAGATTTCTTTCAGTAATTTCATAGAAAAACGATCGAACTTTCAATGCATAATTTTATAAAAGCTTAGTATCGCAATAAACATGATAAAATCTACTTAATGATTCAATTAATTATTTAAAATAAATAAATAGCAGAAATCTTCAATTTATATTATAAAATCAATATGGATAGAATACATAAATTTCAATAACAGACCTCACACTCGTTTTTGTATGGTCTGGAGGTTTCGATTCACACGGGTCGTTAAAACTTTTACTGTGCAAGCCGCGAGCGCACTTTGTAGTTTTATTGGCAATTATCGGACGTAATTATAAAATTCCCGCGTATTCGAAGCAGCTTTTTTACAATATTATGGTTAGCGGTTGAATGCGGTGATTTGTGTATTGAGCACTAACGTCAAACGTCGAACGTCACTAACGAGTAAACACGCCGCACTTGTTAACCGTCGACATTGCGCTTGTTAGCCTCTCCAAACGTTCAGAAAGATATTCGCCGAATATCAGCATCATATTGTCGAACAGTAACTTTCGTCAATACAAATTCGCGTATCGCACAGGGGAAAACCGTCGTCAGGATTTCACCACATCGCGGTGTTTGCCAGCGTTTTGACTCATCCGCGGTGTTAAGGACGACCGTGGGACCGGAGGCTGCGGCGGACGCTGCTGCAGACTCTCGTCAGGAGTCGTCAACGGTGAGTCATCGTCGTCGGAATCATCGATGGAGTCATGTGAGCGGTTCGCAGAAACGGAAGACGGTTCTGGCGAAGAGCCGTGCGCCGGAGATATGTTATATGGTTGGGCCGATTAGAGGTTGTGGCCGTTTTTGGATTTTGGCGAAGTTGAAAGTAGGGCGGATTGGTTGTGACGGTTTTGTGTGTTTCGTGAATTTTGGTTGACGATTTGGTTATTTGATTGTAGTTTGAAATTCGAGTAATTTTCTTATCAATTTATGGCCGGATTCAAATATGTATGACAGTTTAATCGTTCGTCAATACGCCGTTTTTGAAATTATGTTCGATCAAGTATTGGTTTTTTTTTATATAAAATAAATAATTTTTTAATAAAAACTGTTATGAAAATTTTCAAAAAAATTCTGATATAACTAAAATGAAAATTTATAAAAAAAAAATCGTTTAAGTATTTATGAAATTATGAAGCAATTGTTTATGACTGCGTACATTTCATTGATCCGAAATTCTCAAGCAATCTAGTATTATTAAAAAAAACAACATGCAAATAAAAAAAATATCAAAACTTAATAAGAAAATTGTTTTATTATTTAAACTGAACGAAATAACAACTTTTTCATCGGCAATTTAAACTGACAACATTGACGTACAAGAGCAATATAAAACAATATCCATCGATTTTATCTGACTCGAGATTATTTCGCGGCAATTTTAAAATTGCGACCCGATCAATTAGCCGGCCACCAATTAGCCGACGACCTTCATCAGCCAAGTAAACATTTTTAAATAAAACAATTAAACCTACGACACACGTACGCATCGCGGTAGACCGTGACATGTCCTCGAACAAACGACATTTTATGATACCCGCATGATTCGACACTTTGTCTTTTTTCTGTCCAAAAATTCACTCGAAACGATACGTTTTGATGTATATTTTTTTCTTCAAAACCAACGTGCTACATTGTAGCAGCAGCTGCTCTTTTAGTTTTAGCATCGCACTTATCGAAACGGCGAATTAACCGTTAACAATGCTAAATTGAATAGTATTTCGCGCCATTCGTTCGGTGGCAATTTCGTCTATTATTACATTGTTTTAAGAACCGTTTTAATCGACGAAGTAAGCTCCTAATCGTCTTATATGGTGAAAATTGACCCAGATGCGAACGGGAGTCGGAATCCGAATCAATTAGCGCATTCTCGTAATAATGGAGTCATCGTTGATTTTAGATATGATTTCCCATAGAGGATATTTGTTTAATTTGCCTTTGATTTTCTTTGAAAATTATTATATAAATATATGAAAAATTTTGATAAATCAAATGAACACAATCTTTTTGATTTGTGAAAAATTACTAACTCATTTAAAAATAATATAAAGAAAATAATTTAATCCGACTTAAATAAACATCGATGAATATTCAAAGATACGCCCAATCCTCTTTTTATACGGGGGATACGTTCCAGAGATTACTGTGTAAAAATATGTAAAGTGACATAAAAATAAGAAATAAGTTCCATCAGAATATTTAAATAGAACTTCCATCCAAATAAACTTTATAAAAAATGTGCAATGCGAAAAAATTACGACATGTAAAGCATTGTTTTTTCAAATTTAATAACTATAATTACATACAAATAATTATAACAGTTTACTGGCCTGCACTGAAACTTACCATTGTGGCATAATAATACATTTTTTATACCGTGTTAGAGTAAAAGTAAAAAAAATTGTGTTAATAAAAATAAATGGTTTTTCTTCTTTGAACCGTGTTATTTTGGAACCGTATGAAAAGAGGATTGAGTGTAATTTAAATTTAAAAAAAATATATTTATTTAATCGAAAATTTCGTAAAATTACAAAAATAAATTTGAAGCACTATTGAAAATCACAAAATCATTCCATCTTGTCCTTTCGCCTGAAATCTTAGGAAAATATTTCGTAACGAATATTATATTACTAACCAAATATCCCCTGCAAGTATGCGATCCAAGAAGGTCGCATGTCTTGCCGAATGCAACCGCGAGGTAATAATAAAGCCAATAATTGGCTTCGGTGTTATGTGGATGCACCGAGAATGCGATTGTCCCTTTACCCATTCATGCTTCCCAGAAGTGGCCGAAGTAATTTATATCATTATGCGTTGTGTGAACGATGTGCAAATGCAATAAAAATCACTTCGGTAATTGTGAAATTGCA
Source organism: Hydropsyche betteni (assembly GCA_028571205.2). Taxonomy (NCBI): domain Eukaryota; kingdom Metazoa; phylum Arthropoda; class Insecta; order Trichoptera; family Hydropsychidae; genus Hydropsyche; species Hydropsyche betteni. The sequence continues at coordinate 812,507 of JAOXNN020000067.1, read as the reverse complement.
TAGAGTCGAGTTAATAGTTATCGCTACCACTTAAAGTCGCGGTTATGGTTATAGCGGAACATTTGTCTCTGAATACGACTTCTTCAATACATATCATGTCTGTAGTTTTATATGCAGTATATCTTGTGTATAACTTGATTGCAGATAAATGTATAATATAATATAAGATCATCCCATTAAGGCATCGGAAGTGCGGTCAAATGTCATCGCCGATGCACCATTAACATTTCGCCATAATAAAAACCCGATAGCGATCTGTCCAAAAAATGTGCTCACACCGAAAGCGCTAATCGAATTCCGGTGAAAGTCTCCCGTGAGATTACAAGAGACCAATTTTCATCAAGTAAGTGCATTCGAGAAGAGCTTTTCGATTCCGTGGCACTTTTAACGCTAAAACCCACTGTCATGTTCCCGAGCGGAACCTGAGAGAATGCCACTGCCGAACACAGATTTGTACACTAATATTCTGATTTATATAGTATTTCATTAACGCGATAAATACAATCATATATGATCATTTGATTTTTTCTGAAAATTTTCAATGAAACACATCACGTTCATAAACAGGAAACTTTGACTCATCAACTTGATTGTTTCATTTATCATTTGACTGGTTCAATTTAGTCAATCTAATTAAATATGATTCATATAATTTTCACACAGATTAAAAAAATCTTAGAATTCAATTTCAGATCCTGGATTTGATTTGTTTATGATTATGAAAGTTGTATTTATTTTCGGCTTAAACCAAGAATCGGGTGTATCAGAAAAAAATCACCTAATACGACTCGAAGCCGAAGAGTGCTAAAGCGGCATCATCATCAATTCTTCCGGTGACCTCTGCTCGCCTTGAACGTTCTCGTTATATTATACACATTGAAATATTTCGAGAAAGCAGTTGTGGCCGTCTCACGATCTGGCAGTCATCACCGTCAACTTCGATCCTATCACGAGTCGACCCAGTTTTCGCGAAACTCTTCTTCACCTCGCCGCGGGATTTTTTCCACTTGGAAAAAATTTCGGATAGGTGTATTAATGCCCGAGCATCGTCGTGTCGAAATTCGGTGTCGGCCGGCAAAAAATGTACGAGTAAATATATAATAAATCGGCGGGGAGATGCACGAAAATCAATTTGTGAGCGTTACGTGCACTCTAGCGATTCGTGTGCGGCTCGATCGGAAGGTGCTTTTTTCCTATCGGGTTTTAATTATTGGTTTTTGTGTGTTTAACGGTTTCACGTGTCTGGTCGATTGAAAAAGGGTGTGATTGTTCCGGGAAAGTGTTGATTAATTGATTGAAAAAATATTTGCGTAATGTGGAAACAGTTCTGTGAATACCGAACTTTTGTCGGAGCAATCGATCCGGCCGCTTTTTAGCTTAATGAATCGTTCGTCGTTTTTTCGCCATAGACATCGATCGGCATCAATGTCAAATAAATAGCGTACGGTAATCGCGATTGCCGGAATCAATCAAGCGAGCGCCGAAATGTTAAAGTTGCCATCAAGGTGGACCATGATCATGTCAAAGGCATCTTCACGATCGACCACGAAGCAGAACAAGATGAACCAACTTGCGCAGTCACCGTCAACGGACACGTTTCCGCACATACACTCAAACGGATTTTGTCAGTACACTGAAATTGTATTCATATCTATTTTTTGTATCTGATATTAATATTTCGATGGAAATTATTTTTTTTAAATAAATATTTTATAAAATAATCCAATCGAACTTTTTTAATGTCTCACCTCTGATACGCATGTCATATGTTCACTATCTCTGAACCAATCGATTCAAAAAAACATTTTATAAACATTTACATATAAACGCGAACCTTTCAAACGCAATAACTCAGACTTACAACTACCAAGCCCCAACTCGGGAAACGTTCAATACGTCACACCTGCAATTTGTCGATCCGGATTAACTGCGCAAGGATTAATGAGAGCCCACTGTATACGAATGCACATACACACACAGGCTCCGAGGCATAGACAAGTACATATACATATTTATGTATACAAGAACAAAATTGTGATTGGCTCATTACGATCTGAGACCGTCACGACCTGAGTTCGGATCCTGGACGAGGCATCTGACCAAGCGGCAGCCTCGATTGCGCAACCGTGGATCACTTATATTTTATTAACGTGAACGAATTTGTTATGCCGCTTTTATTTTTCGTTTTATGGATGTTCGAAGGTGTTGATTTAATCTGAATTTAATTTGTTTGAATTGTGAGGTTTTGTGTGGAAATTGTATTTTTTGAATTCGACGTGAATGTGAAGTTGGATTCGTTGAACTTTGGTTATTGATGATTAATAAAATTTTATTGATACTATATGTTTTATGAGTCATCATATGAACATTATGAGAATTCGGTACCTGTCACGTACGTAATTCTGATCTATGATATCTCATCTGTTTCGTCCTGTCGAAGATATTTTTTATTGAGAATCCGTGAATGGGCGGGTACCTCATTCGAGAGACCCTTTGAATTGTGTACAACAAACCCAACAAATTTCGTATTAAATATATTAAGTTTTCTCATACACACTCAAAATTGTCTTGTTTTCTTTATCAAATCTAATTTCATATATTTAAAACGACCAAATAATCAAGTTGATAAGTTAATCGTTGAAGCAACAAAATTCTCCCCTCGAAAAAATATTACGCAAATAACTGAAAACAATATGAACAAACGCGTTGAACAACATAGATAAGTATCTTAATTAGCCTTATACGTATTACGTCTCGCGAATAATGAAAGGAAACTGCGTTTTGTACGTACGCTGGTTGTTTTATTACATTTATTTAAATACACACGTTCGTATTTATTTTGACTTGATTTATTCGCGGCTTAGTGAGAAACCCGCTTCAATTGTGCAATTTAAAACAATTATTTGGCGGCATTTAATAAATCTCAATTTTGAACGTTTGTTTATGTTAAACGGGGAAAATTGCGACGTCCGTTCTGAGTGTATGCCCATTGTAATAATGTTACGGCACGTTTCCGCTATAAACAATCCACAATATTTTGTACTAAGTGAGTCTATGTAGGCTCTATTGATATAAAAAATACGTGCAAGTCATCTCAGAGCGATTATAAAAGCGTCAACGATCAATATTCAATTTTCAAATTGAAATCTTCCATTATCACATTAGTCTATGTGATTGTATTGATCGATGATGTATAATCGCAATTTTTCAAATGAATTTCGTAATAAAAAGCTTCACACATTCATAAATATCAATATTCTTTTATCAAAAACATAACTTTTCTTGGAAAAATATCAGAAAAAACGACCCTTTCGTGAGACGGATCGAACGCAAAACTTATTATGTGGACCGTACCGCTTTTTGTCCGCACTAATCTTATTTATCAAATATCACAGGGTCCCGAAACGTGTAATTTGGCCGCGAAGACCGAATAATCACCGCATCATTCAATTTTGTTTTTATCGTCAGCGCGTTAAATTAATAACGTTTTAATGAAGAAGGTGGGATCGGGAACCGCCAAATTGCCGGGTGCCCATTGTCCCGAATGCGTGCGACCGTACCGTTTTTCTTAGACCCATATTCATATCGAAATGTTGTTTATATTCTCTCAAATTCGGACATAATGATCGTTTCGTTCGATCTACTTAAAAAAAGAAAGATTTTAATACGTTTTATTGCGATATATTGATTTTTTTCATTGCAGTTTGTCATTTACTGCTTTGTGATGTTTTTGCAATTTTCTTCGATTTTCATCAATTTTAAGTTTTTTATTTAACGTATATTAAATTAAAATTTAATATTTAAATAAAAATATAGATTTGTATGTTTTTTAAATGTGCTTAATATATAAATATTATTTATAAAATTTATATCAACAAAAAGTTTGAGCGATTTGTATGCAATCTTCATCCTCATATGAATTTTTTTATTTTGTTTAGAATAATAATAAAATCAATATAATTTGCACGTCTATAACATGTAATTTCAATTGTAAAAACGCATAATTTTAATAAATCGAATGTAAAACCAGAAAGCGACGAGACATTAACATACCACCCACGACCCAAAGAGGAACTCTCGCATCGCGCTCATCGCACGCCTCAAAACCGTAAAAAAAGCGATAAACACAACAATAGTACACCAAACCGAGGGGAGGCACCTCCTGAAAAGTCCTTTGTGTCCCGGCAAAACGAATTAATCCCGTCGAATGGGAGCTTAATTGAATCGTAACGAGATATCGACGTCTCGGAGATTTATGCGCCGCGAGCACAATGGCCGGCGCCCATCCGAAAAAGCGTTTTCTAATCGAAAATCTCCGTCTTTGGCTGCGTGTGGCTCTTTTTTCCGAGTCCGAGGAGGCTTCTTTCGAGTCGGGTTCGTTTTTTGAACGGTGGGACACAAAAGGTTCGATCGTGCGTGAAGCGCCGTGTGACTGCTTGTTTGAATTACGGTCTCTATTCGCGATTTTTTCTGGCCCCGGACTGTTTGGTTATCGCTTTTTGTCATGTGCGATTAATTTGGTTAAATGAATTGCGTTCGCGACTTTTGAATGTACGTTTGAAAATTTCGCTGAACGATTTCCCGTGACCGTCAGCTGCGTAACACATTTTGTTTGCTCGTTTTCGATGGAATAAAATAATATTTCGTCGACATCGTTCGGAAGCATAAAGAGCTCTGGCTAGTGGAGCGAATAAATACCCGAAGCAGCCTCCATTCATATTGGAGAAGCCGCAGGCCATGACTTATAACATCGCAGACATGCAGACAGACACTCATGTAAATGAATACACGTAACACTTATTCATAGATATGTACATTACGGTAAATATGATCAATCTGGATATGGCCCTTTCGATACGTTTACAAATCATTATGTTAATGATACGCAGTCATTTGTTATTTATTGTGCTACGAACCGCTTAATTTAATTCATCGTGTTTGCTCATATGTTGAGATGTATGACCAGAATTTATAGGTTGATATATAGTCAGACAGACAGACAGACAGACAGACGAATATACACCGGACGAACAGGTGACATCATCACGCCTCTTTGCCCGATATCGATCTGAACTCGTGTTCTTCGTACGTACGAATAAATAAATTTCTACAGAGATGCGATAACGACGTTCGTCTGGAAAGCGTGCGAACGCTGCTTTCGTATAAGTTAATGTCCGCTCGATTTTGCAGTATGTTTTATTTTTTCAACCGTATAAAAATATATAGATCTTTTTTAATCGTTTTATGCAGATATCAATTTCGAATGATATTGGGGTCATTGCGAATGAGCCTTCTATATTTTGAATGTTTCGCAATGTTGTTTTTGTAAATAATTTCGATATTTTTATTGAAATTGAGTGAGCGCTCAACAATTTTCGTAATGAAAACATCACTGTGCGATCCTATTAATTTTCATTTATCCATTTTTGCGGAATGAGCCGGAACGTTAATGTGTTAAGTTAAATGATAGATCGTAAAAGTTACAAACACTGATAACTCCTCTAGCGTACGCTAATTAATTAAACTTGACGTACAAAATAACAAATTTCGTTATCCGCAACGTACTCCCGAGAGACACAATTTACTCATATAAAAAGTTTCACAAAACAAATGAAATTCACGTGTACGCCATTATGAACGAAAACTTCTGAAAGGGTTGCAATATTTGAATCTGCCATATAAAAAAGTTTTCTACAGCAACAAAATAAATCGAATCCAGACTCGAATTATACAAAATTCGAGGCGATAAACAACGAAATGGTGAACACGAATCACAGTGTGTTCGACATCGGGAAAAATCACAATTCGATGTTCGGCCACCGTGGCACCGAGAGGAAGCAATAATATCTTATTTTTCTGCACGACCGCGTTTTCAGTTCGGACACATCTGCCTTTTTCGGTTTGTTTCACCGGGTAATGATGATCATCTGAAACGGTCTCGGCCTGGCTTTAATATATAATAAATATAAATACAGAAGTGAACAGCCAAACCGCAGACCCGGACCCCGGGGCCCGTCTGCGACTTCGCCTGGGAACCCGAACTATACAAAACCAATAAACACGAATCGCTCTTGAGGTCTACGACATTACCAAATTGGCGTCTATTGGCGAAGTTGCAACGGGAGTTTTCGGAACGATTTGCACATTGTTATGAGTGGTTTTTGCCCGAATTGGACGCTCGGCTTTTCAACGGAATCGATGGGAATAGTTGTGTGATGTGTTTTCACTTCATGTGCGGGCAGATGTAAAAATTCGAGTCGTGACATAAAAAGTGTATCCAAATTAAACATACGAAGCGTAAAACAGATACATTGTATCCGTGGTAAGTGGGATCGTGTACCTGTCTTGTTTAATTGGCCCATGAGGATATCGGAGACGAAGAAGCGTCGTCACGAACACTCCAAGATCTTTATCGACAATCGATGACGATGACGGGACAAATTTCATCCCTTGTGATTTATACTTTTAAAGACAAACTATAGAACGACTAGAGTTTTTCGCACAGATCAAGTTATTTCGAGGAATTCGTGTGTTAAAAGTTGGATGAAGTTGTTGAAAATACTTGAGATACAATCTCGCAGTTTCGCCACCATTGACAGATAAATGTCTCTTTACGGCGCCGTGTTGAATCGAATTTATGTGCGATATTAAAAAGTTATGAAATTTGATATGGAAAATATTTTTATCGCTTATTTTGCGGTTTAGCGTCCGAATGGGCGTGGAGATGTTGTATATTAAATATTGTGTGCATATAAAAATGTTGCGGTGGATGCTCGAAATTTATCGAATTTCGATGTTTATTTTGTTGCAAATTGATATTGAATATTTTATTCATAAAAAGAGAGAGATTGACTTTCGTGCAAAATATTTGAGTTCAAAGATATTAATTAATTGCTGTCGTTCAATATAAAAAAAAATGCTTGAATCATAAATTTCCTTGACGCATATGGGAAAAAATCAAAATTTATATACGCGCAAACATAAAATCTTCACTTTCACAGCAAAATACACGAACATAAATAAAACTCATGCGACTAATAGAGTATCAATTCATTATGCAGAAAAGTGAAATCTCCTAAAGAAGAGCCCGATTACGCACATAAAACCGACATCGATGATAAACCAGCAGATTTATGAACCTGCGGACGTTTCCTAGATCTTTTCGCAACGTCTGCACTGCGTACAAACTCTAGAAGTATCGACAAGAAGTTTTTATAATCGAAACGACATTTGTAATACCGCTGTACGCATTATACACTACACCGCCATTGCGCAACCGATGCACGAGGTGTTGGACGACAACTTTTACTCTTCACTTTCTCACGTTGACGTATCCGATAAATAAGAGGTTGATGGATCGATAAAAGGTTGAGGATCCGTGGCCTGTCATGTCAAAATCGCAATGATCCAAGGCCAGATTTTGTCTTTTTTCCCAAACGTACGCGGAAAACAATAAGCGATAAATGATGACGTTGATGATGATTATGATGATATTTATCTTTTTGTAATATTGTACAGTGGATTCGTATTTTTTGATGAAAAAAAAAGTTTTTATGGGAAAAATGTGATATTTATTTAAATTTTTTGTGATTCTGTTAAGTATATCAATTTCAATCGAATGTGGGTTAGTTGTATATGAAGTCTAAGCCATCATGAATTAAATGGATTTTACATAAATCAGATATTTTCAGTGTCAAGTATCATTATCAACAAGTATTTAAATTCGAACTTAAAATATGAGATCATGTCAAGTACGTGGTTTTTAATAATCAACAAACTCGAAGTTTATTCTGATTGCACTCAAACATCAAAAATAATATTCAAACATATTATAAAAATTAAAATATTATTATAAACAAATTATTAATTGTGGGTTAACTGTATCACTGTTGCACACACATCATTATCATATCAGGCGTCGCATTATTAAAAATAATTGATTAGCCATGTTTTTGAGCGGAAAAAAAGGATTTTTATATCACGTTATTTGATCCATCAAATGGCTGACTACACATAATACGATCGGTGAATTATGTAAATCAAACCGGAAAAGTGTGCTATATTTTAGAGACAACGCCTATTAAGTCGGCTTTTTATCTCGCGTTTTCACACAAAAAAAAATAATAAGTGAATTAACAACGTATTAAATTTGACAATAAAAGGTCAGTGTGTCTGTATAATATGATATTTTTGTAGCGATTGTGTCAACATTTAAATTTAGTCGTTCGAATAGATCACGCGTCAATTTGATTCGTTTTTCTACACGTATTTTCCCATTGAGAAAATTGATTAGATCACACGTTGAAAAAAAGCGAATATGTATGGTAATTGTATGTAAAAAAATATTGGCAATATCGTAAAAAAATATTATTAAAACGCGTCTTATTCCAATACCACAATAACGAACGGATCATGTAATAACAATGCTAACAAAAGTTCGCTCGAATCTCACAATATTATGAAGTCGCAATAATCATCGCCTATTCGAAGGGTCAAAAAAATCCAAAGAATAAAAAAATAAACGAAAAGAAGATATGCCTCTTTATGTTACAATACAAATCGACCAACAGATAAAAATTCGCCGATCGTGCATTCCGAATCCTTTGTCCGTTCGGACGGCCACAAAGGATACGATGAAGTCTCTAGCGAAAAAAATTGATTTGAATAAAATAAGAAATAAAAATAAACGTTCAAACAAGGTCGGAAACATATCGAACCGACATCGGATAAATGTTATCTGACGATCTCGGCGTTCGTTCAACCACCGAACATTTTTCCTCCGGATTTCGGATGCCTCGTTTATGGATACCCCATAAAATTATACTGCAAACACACTTCGGGATCCCTGTTTTAGGCTGGCCCCTTTAATCGGTCATCTTGGTTAGGTTTCAGGTTCAGAGCGAAATTCCCCGGGAGATGACGCACTGTCCGAATTTACGATCAAAATAAATCCATCGGCGTTCGAGATTGCAGGAAAATCAAATTAATTCGGAGCCTTTTATGCGTCGCATCCTAAATTCGTAAATTATCAATCCGCGTCTTGTGAAACGTTCAAAATCATCAGTTGGACTCGGACGGATTAATGGCCGGTTCGATGTTGAGGAATGTGTCAAATTTCGAGTGGTGTTTGAAAATTTTCGTGTTTGAAACGAGCGTGGACAAATCCGTTTGACCAATCGATGGTCACAATTAGGCGACAATTAATAAATGTGTCCTGATACGATTTATATTCCGTGCCCGAAGATGTCCCAACGCTGATAGTCCTAATTGATGAGAGGTCTCGACAGTCTTTCCACGGACGATTCATTTCGGAGTTATTTTATTTTTAAAACCGACGGAGAATTCCGTAGGACCTTTTCGTCGAGAATCCTGATCCTTTTTCACGCGTGTGATATATTCCCACTACAAGACTGATACGTGTGCCACTAATCTACTATATTCTCATATAACATTCTAAAAAAAATATATTTTTTGAATAATATAAATATATTATTTCATAAATTATTAATGAACACTTGTGTAACATAAATTTTCTCATTATTTGATAACAATCGTTAAATAAGCATTGTTTTCAGTCAACACGTTTCGAAAACGTTTACTAAATATACACGCAGAAATCGGCGATTCGAATCGACCTGAGAAAAAAAAAACGTATCTTTTCAATATAATAAAATACATCTTTCACAAAGAATAGAAACATTCAACTTACGCAACGTTGAAAATCGAAACTAATTGCACGCACAAGTGCATTTAAATTGAATGCATCGATCGTATCGTCGCCTTGCATTCTGTTATATTGACTCGTTTTGACCGTATTAGGGTTATATTAGTATGACCGAAACTATTTGAATAACTTAGACAAGATTAATTACATGTGGCGAACGTTTGAAATGCGAAATGACTGAATTCCGATGCGACTGTGAAATTAGCCCGCATAGCGTACGAAAACGAGCTACCATAAATCATATTATTATGTTAGACGGTCGCAATTAGTATGGTTATTTATTCGTTTATTTATTTAAAATGTGGTTTATCCGCGTTTCGATATTTTTGAATTGAATCGATCGAGAATATCGATTGGAATTTTTTATTTATCAGTGAAAGATTGATGATATTAGGTGATATTAAGTTTATTGGTCTTACGTGATCATTAAAAACATGTAATATTTGATACGGTTGTTATAATATATAATGATTTTAAATTTATAATACGTATATATTTAAATAGTAAAATATTTTAGTGTATTCTTAGAAATTATCTGAAATGTCAAAAATTATTTATTTAGTATTCAAAAATAATGAAAGAATTTAATTAAATATGATCATAAAATGTCTAGTCGCTCTGTCACAAAAATAGAACTAACTTCTTCAATAATGAAAGAACGATTCCAAGAACCACCATCCATTTAATTAAAAAAAAAAAACATCAAACCACAACAAATCAAAAAACCAAACCTCCCTCATACAAAACTTTCCCATTCAAGCCGAAAAATCGCACCGACAAAGCGAAAACGACTAACACCCAAAAAGCACAGAAAGTCCGCGCTTTTCGACGCTTCGTTTTCAACACACCACCACACCTTCACACACACACACACACAGAGGCGCTTCGGACACAAAGAAAGCTCGGCGAGAAAGTTCGCCTTGGCCTTCCGCGATTTAATTAAGCTCGGTGTGTTTTATGCGCGTTTTCCACCAACTTTCCAGACTGCTTTGTCGAAAAGTTGGCCGCTCCCGAGTCACCATACAAGCCGGTGCCCGGGCAAAGTTTCGCTTATTAATCACGTTATTCGGGATCGTTTCGCCGCCGTTTTAATTCGACGGAATATCTCGGATGTATTTTATAATATGTTATTATTATTATTATTATTATATATATTTTTTAATAATTTGAAAATTGCTATGTGTAGAAGTTTCGTGTTGTGCGTCTAATAAGTTGGGTAGTTTATTTTATGATTTTTTAGCGATGATAGATAATAACTAGTTATTGAATTAATAAATTTTTAAAATATGAAAATATTATTTTAGATCGTGTTTATGCCAATTCATGAGTCTGTTCAACGATCCAGTAAATTAGAGAGAAAATTTGGCAATGTCTCTCGTTAATATTTCAACCTCTCTATGAATGAATTTTTCATAATATTTGATTCGAAACAGAATAGAATCAATAAAAAAAAGATTTATTCATTCGTTGAAATAAAGACAAATGACTATCTTCTATCTATTTATAATATAAAAATGGATGTTTGTATATTAGACGTCTTTTCACTCCAACACCGTGCGACCGATCACTATGAAAATTGGCATGTATATGTATTTTTTTGTTGAGAAGGTTTTTGTATCATAAAAACAAAAAGAAAAAACAGAAAAAAATTCAGTACCTACGAAGAATCGCAGATCTGTCGTTTGTTGAATTTAGTTGCCTTGGTTACACAATTCATAGAATCATATCAAGCTGTTATAATACAGACTGGCAGGACAACGTCTGCCGGATTCAGCTAGTACCATATACAATTGATGACCCATTTATCGATCGACATCGTCAATGGCGAAAGTCACAACAGTACCGGCTGCATAATCAGCGCCCTTGTGATTTATGCTCATAATTAAAGCGCAGCACCGCAAATCAAACTTGCAAATTGCATAATCCTTACCGCAGCGGTCATCATTGCATTACCATCGTCATTACGAACAAAGATCCTCTTTGCTGACGTTTCAACACCGCAAACCTGACATTGTGGTCTGACGCGTCGTCAAGGCTCCAATCTCGAAAGTGTTGCGTCATTCGTATGGTCAGGTTAATGGCTTGCTAAAACGTATTTAACCCTGTAATTGGCAATCTTTATTTCGAATTCGGTTAATGTAATATTTCGGTTGATAATAATTTATTATACAACATTTATTGCGAGATAAGGCCTTTTGAATTTCGATACGTTTTAAATGTTTTTTTTTTATGTGAAAGAAATGAGATTGTAAAAAATTCAATTTTGGAGGTTTTGGTGGTTTTAAAATTATGGAATTAATGTTTTTTTAATATGGAGTTCCAGGATCATTAAAAAATATATATCAATGTATCGGTTCGTTATTATAATACTTGAAAATATTTTTCATATTATTTTATACTAGTAAATAGGCCCGATAATAATTGATAACTATTACTATGGTCTTAATAATAAATTACGATGGTCGAATTTGTTTTATAAAACGTTGAATTTGGAGTTTGAAAAGTTGACTTTAATTTGTATATGGTTAAATTTGAAGTATAAAATCGATACGTAATAATACTACTTTAATAAGAAAATGGTTCAAATATAATAAGTTCTGATATTTTTAGATAAATTTTCCAATCGAAGTCCCGAAATTGCACCACTCAAAAGATAACTCCTAATAAAAATTATCACAACCATCAACATATCACTTAACTGTGGGAACCACCATCAAACTATTGACACATTAGACCCAAAAAAGGAAAGGTGCAACAGATACAAATCATACATCCGAAAAAATCCACGAACCGATACGAACCGAAACATTGCATCGGTCACGATCCGCACCCAATCACCGAATTTCATCAGATAAAGACCAAAACTATCAATTTCACGACTCGCAACAAATAACGCGGAACGAAAATCATATTTCGCGCCTCCTCCCCGTCTCCGGATCGATCATCGAAGCTACTGGAATTTTCTCATAGCGCCCATGGCTGCGGGTTAACAGTAAATCGTGCATAATGGAATCGCATTGGAATGATCAAACGTTTTCACGGTCGATTTATCGCGTTTGGCGTTGTTAGAAAGCATCGGAAAAAATCGATAATCTGCATCGCCGGGGCGGACATTAAAATTTCATCGTTTCAATAAACGAATTATTTATTGCGCGGCGACTCGATTATTAATTGTAATAAAAATATTTTATCGCGGATGGGATCGAATCGGCGTTCTCGCTAATTTCGGCGAATTATTCGGTAGGCCTATTGCGGCTTTTTTTTATATTAGAGGAGATTTGGTTGGTTTCGATATGTCAATTTTTTAATCGTATACAATGTGTATGTATGTTATGATTCGTTTGCATAAAATATGCTAAGTGATTGCGCTTTTCGTATGTTTTTTCATCAAACTTTTTTATTTTTACATCCCTTCTTATTCATGATCTTGGCAGTGTCCATAATTAATTTAGGTTGAGTATGATTTTTTTTAGTTTTTTGCTCTAATTGTTATCATGAGGCGTAAGTTTTATAAATTGTAAAAGAAAGTAATGAAAAAAAGGTCAAATTTTAGACAATGAAGTATAATAGTTTAGTTTAGAAAAGCATCAACAAAACACCTTTTCACTATATAAAGTTCGCATACGGCACCAAACTTTTTATATTGTACGTAAACAAGAATTTCATAAACGAAGTATAATCATTTCAAATATAATAAGACATTTTTGATACTATTTTCATTTCAATTATATTCTGAGACTGTAATTTTCTTAAAAAACAATGAATAAGAAAAATAATTTTATAAATAATAATTTCAAAATTATTTAAATAATGATCATCTTTTTTCAGATGTTCGACGAAAATCTATTGGTTTTCCCCGTGTTATTTTTATTTTGCTACTTTCAAATCGGCGTTTTAATATTCTTCGCGCGGTTTCTTTGCATTTATGTACATTATCGTTTTTATAGTGTAAATTGCGAAACGGTTCTAAAACTAGTCGCAGAGATGTACTTTAGATTCAGAACGTGTTCGCAACGGCCAATAGTCGGATAAGAGTCTTGCAGTATACATTTCTCAATTACGACACGTTTATTTAAAACATTTTTGCTTGGTTACATATAAATCGAGATTTTGAACATTTTACTGTAAAAAATATCGATCGAAAATTATCGATTATTTTAATCGATCAGTCACTTTTTTTTGTAATTTAAGGAATTTATATTCGAATCATAGCAAAGAAATTTCATTCCAAAAATATATAACATATAAAGTCCGTGAATAATCCAAAGCTTTCGTGTCGAACTAGTCCGACGAATCGTTTCATAAACCAAAACGAATTTCATTATCTTTCAATGAAAATATTACAGGCATATCCGTAAAAAATGAACTATACAAAATTTTCAAATCATAACCTTCCGTTATATTTATCGGACTACATAAAAAAGCGACGAACAATCGTCGTTTTTTCGAAAAAAGTAATTGATTTTCATACGAAAATGTATATGTTCGCAAAAAATGTGGGTCGCGGTTATGCCGAAGACATACAATCATATCTTTCGATTAACAGTTCTTTTCAAAATAAAAAATCGACTATAACTTCGAGTAGGAGCCGATTCGTTTTCGTTTTCGAACACCACCCGAGAAAAACGAAAACGAAAAAAAGTAGAACGTTACCGTTAATGACACGCCGTCAAAGTATATCGAGATCAATATTTACATTTTTTTCACGAAGGACGACTGGAAAGTGCATCCAGATTCAAAAGGACAAGATTTATCGAATGCTCTGAATCATTTTTTTAAATTCAGAATGCATTTCCGTTTTGCGTAAGTCTGCACAGGAAACGGTCGATCGAAGCCTCTCGTGGACATTTCCCACACTTTTGCTGAGCACTCGACGAGTTGACTTTTTTTACTCATTTTTACGTAATGACGGTGTATTTTAATCGCTTCGGTGTAATTTCAATCTTTTTTTGAGTTATTATTATTTTCGTAAATCGCTCATGAGTGAACGTCAAATATGTATATTATGGACGTAGGTTTCCTCTCGCGCGGAAGACTTAACGATAATTGTGCGTAATATGCAATAAGAGATTTTTAAAGTTTAACGACACGTTTTAATGAATATTAATTTGAATAAATGAGTTGTGTACAGCGATGAATATATTGAATTTTAAATTTTCAATGAAATTTTGCGAATGAAATATTTAGATTAGATGTAATAATCAATGAAATATTGTACTGTTTTTTTTTTGTTTATTCATGAATTTTTCAATAAATTCTTGTTCAATTACAAATGTATTAACATTTTGGAACTGCAATTACGAAGTAAAAACAAAATAATGAGATATAAAAGTTAACGAATCGAAAATATTCAGTATAAGAAAACATTCTGAAATTTTAATATGAAGAATCAATTATTCGTAATTTTTCGAAGATTTCAAAAAAATTTCAAGGACTTTTTAAATTTGGAAATGAGTTCCTGATCCTTAACAATGACACGATTATGAAAAAAAAAACTTGCACAACACATCGGCTTTCGCATTCATATAACAATTTTAATAGCCTCGTATTTACATTACGTTCGCAATAAATAACCACAACACGATACGCGGTGAAAGAAAAAAGGAACGAATCGCAATAAAACCGTTGATTGCCTTACCGAGTTTTTTGCGAATGGATTTTATTTGTATATGAGTAAATAATCATCGCCTTTTTCCACACAATAACACTGTGACGAAAGCGAATCGAGCTTTTGTGAATTGTCTCGTTTCGGCTCTGATTTTTGTGAGTCGTTAGCGGATTTGTTCTGAACGGTCATTAAGCCGTTTTGCGTAATATAGGGTCACGTTAGTGCTAATATGTTTTTTTTTTCGGATAATATTTTATAAAATAATTATATCGGATTGCGCATGTTTTTTCTTTGTTTGGTGGTTTTATGACCGTTGCCAGTTGACCCGAGAATAATGTTATTACGAAATTTATAATTAATGCGTATGTGAATAAAATTTCAAAATTATCATTAAGTATATGGATCAAATGAAATGTTTAATCGACTTTCGTATATGATATGATGATCTGAGAATATCAGAAGTATATGAATTGATATGTGTCGTCGAGATTGCCACATTGCTAATTGAGGCCTTTAATGGCCAATGGCGCGTTTGATTTATATCGGGAATTTTTTAATTGATGTTACATATATCATCGCAATCGCCGGTTGTGCAATAGCCGCATAGTAGTTGCGGATTCTTCTCGCGTATGAAAAATTCTTTTCAAGTTCAACATGCGATATACAAGAACGACAGTATCGTATCAATAATATTGCAATTATTGGCCCGTTTCTCACGGTGGACTCGACTATTATATGAAAAAGTGTGTATGTAGCCAGAGAAGTCCATTTCAAAATATACTTTTTTTTATTTTATTTCAAAGCATCATTCCAGCAGATGTTGCATTCATATCTATTATGACTATTATTGAATTGAACGAATTTTTTTTATATACAAATATTCTTCTGAACCAATTCAAATGTTCAACTACACAAATCGCAATGACATTGCGAATTATTACACAATCACGGAACTTATCGATGAAAATCTTTCTTTCAGCCGAAGACAACATGTTTGAGAGCCTCTGCAGCGATTTCTATAACAACTCTCGTCCAAGAGTGCGGCTAATGAGCGCAAATAAACGAAGGCGGCAAAGAGGCGAGTCGGCCATTGGTCAGTGTTGAGCTGGGCGGAGTCGCGATCGCCGTCAAACCAATAAATCCGTATCAATTAAACGTCAAGCCAATCTTGGAAGACGACTGCAGACCACCGCAATGCTTATATAGGCATTTTCAATGCTGGCGAGCTTTTCTAGCGGCTATGGTTGTTTTTCAATGATGGATTGAAGTTTGGGTGGGGTACAGTCGGTGGTTTGTTGGAGAAATCTTTTTCAATTTTGATGGATTGTTGGTATTGAGCGTTGTTGTTTTCTGTGATTGATTAAAGTTTAAGTGGGTCCGATGGATTGTTTGCTGTTGGCTTATATGGGCATTGCAAATGCTGGTTTGCTACTGGTAAACATTATTGGCGGTTAACGTTGTTGTTTTTCAGTAATTGATTGGAGTTTGGATTTTCTTGATTGGTATTTTGTTAAAGAAATCTTAGTGATACTTATAAAGACATTGCTTTTTAATTAATCATATGAATTTCCAATTATGGATTAAAGTTAAGGTAACTTTCGTGGAGTGTCGAAGGAATCTTGAAATATGATTATGGATTGTATACTAAGAACATTACCGTATTTAGATGTAGAAAACTATGATTTTATATAACGATAAGTGTGATAAATTTTCCATTATAAATAGAAACAGAAATTTTCTCTACCAGTTTTGGAATATCGATATTTTGCAATATATAAAATAATAATTCATATTAATCAGGTCAAGATGTTTATTGAAATTTTAATGCATATGAACACTAACAAATCACAAAAGGAATTAATTTTCATAATAGAAAATTCTAACATAGATTTCCAAATATACCATAATTTATAAATTTTATTACGACTACACATTTTTAAAATACCTTCAATTCAAACGAAAGATTCCACAAATTGCACATAAATCGATCTACAAACATCTTCAGCGTTTACAAGCATTTCAACCGGAAAAACCTGGCGATTGTAGGCTTATAAATTTATTATATAGAGTGCACAGGTTCAACTATAAACGTGTATACCGGTGGTTAGTTTGCATCGTAACCGCACAAGATCGCTAATATGAATTTTTTTGCAGGCATTCTCGTTCAGCTTATTTATTTTATTTATTTTTTAATTTATGAAGGCGGTCGCGAATAAAAATTGGAATTTTGCGAACGTCTAGTCATGCGATTGTATCGCGTGCCGTCTTCTCGAAAAATATTTAATTTTTGGTTGTCAACCGTTATGGTTTGTATGTCAAGTTTTTGTGTTTTTTTATGTACGTCTGCAACTATTATTTTTAATTAAAGTTTGTAAGTTTGTTGTATTTTATTTGGGAAAAATTTTGAATTATTCATGAGAAGATTGTAGCAGAAAATTTTCCATAATACGACTATTGTTAGTAATTACAAGTTTCATGACAGTCTGAAAAATTTAATTAATTTTTAAAAAACGTGGTAGACATTGAAATAAAACACAAAAATTCGCTGTTGGAAAAAATGAAGTTATCGCAACTCGTCTTAATTTAAATTGCACAGTATAAAGAGGCACGTAGTTATATCGCAATACAAGAAAGTTTAACGAAACTGAAAAATTACCTGGAACACGAAAATTTTAATAAAAACACGAAAATTCGCGACAGTAACAAGCGTGACTCTACGATGAAATTTTTAATTGGATGCAATACGAAGCGACCTGAAACACGTGTATTTGAGCCGCTCCCAACTGAAATTTTGTTCTGATAAAATAAGTATTCTCAAACAGCGGAGCGTGAAAATAATTGGGTTTGAAAGCTAGTTTTTATAAAATATTTTCATTTGTGAAACTTTTCGAAATTCGCACATGGCTTGTCATTCCGTATCAACAAAAGCTTTTTCATTTTGAAAACATCGAATTTCGAATAAAAACGGATGTAACTCCACATTTTTTCGATTAAATTTATTTTTGATTATTTAAAATCATTTATATAAATTATTTTGTTTAAAAAAAAAGTACTAGCAGAACGTGGTTTCGATCCACGGACCTCTGGGTTATGGGCCCAGCACGCTTCCGCTGCGCCACTCTGCTCTGAAACTCATTTGAAAAAATATGAAAACTCTGATTCAGGTTCAATTTGATTATTAAACGTACTTATTTTCATCAAAATAGTTTACCGATATACAACATGGTCAATAAATATCTGTGTTTGAATAATTTGATTTTTAGTATTCAATTTTTTTTTATCATATGAAAGAAATTTCAAACTTTTGATGATAAATCAAAAATATATTTATATAGATAGCATATAAAATAGATCAATTAATCAAAATCTAAAATAATCAAGTACAATAATTTCATATTTTAGATTTACTATGACAAATCTTCAACGTCTTCAGCATACCGTCGAAAAGTAGACCGATTGAGCATCCCTGTAATAAAATACACACCCTCAAACCTCATATACATCGTATAATACGATAATACAGTAGTAAAGGGACACGTGTACCCCAGAGCAACCCTTCACGTCAGGGTACAGATTTCACCGCATTTTTTGAATGAAACTGAACGTGGCACGCGACATCGCCTGCCACAGACGAATAACGACGACACACTAATACCTATCCTTGCATTATATACGCCGAGCGATGATCCTTATTTCCATAAAATTCAGTAGCCGTCCTCGTTCTCCGTCGATTCCGATTCAATTTATGCCGGTCGCTTTTCTCTCCCGCCGGAGCTTTTCAAATTTTCCGCGAAGTTTCGGTGGAAATAATTGCGCCGTGCGCCAGATTGTCGCAATCTACGGATCGCATATAGAGCTTTTATAATTGTGTTTTTGATCAAATGTTATGCAATTTATGTTTTGTCTGTGTGATATAAGTTATTTTTATTTTTTTATATAGATTATTTATATTAGTTTTAATAGATAAAAAATGTGAAAAAAAAGATACTAGCAGAACGTGGTTTCGATCCACGGACCTCTGGGTTATGGGCCCAGCACGCTTCCGCTGCGCCACTCTGCTCTGAAATAAAACTGAAAAAATAAATATTTTGATCTTCAGTATATTAAAATACAATTTTTCATATTCTAATGATAACATAAAATTTTTAAAATAAAGAATATCAATGAAAATATACTCATAAAAGCTGAATCGTTTTCAAAAATTTATTTTTCTAAACATTTATTTAAAACTAATTTCGTTTAATCTAAATGAATAATTTTACATTGGTTTCAATTCAAAATATCCCACATTTCGAGAACCCCAATCCACCTTCGAATTCGATTCGCTTTTCAACCCTATACTATACCGATATGGCATTTTATTACTGAAAACATTCTTCGTGAAAGCTGAAAAGCGGAATAAGTCATACAATTTGACAAATCGAAATATGTATGTACTTTCTTTATATCTCTAACCACATCTACACATACATCTTTTAACTGTTGAAATTCGTACGTAAGAATCAAAGGCGATGTTATTGCCCGGTAAGCGAGCATCAAAGTTGATTGATAGCGCAACATAAAAAGAAGACCGGTTGATATAATACGATTCAAAATTCATGATTCCTGCGACGGTGAATCGTTTATAATACATAAATAATGTCATTTTACGAGGGCATTCATTTGAATATTAGCCTGTGTGTTTTTTTCTCGGGCGTATTTCGTAAAAGGGGCAATAACGATATCGACTAACCATAATGGGTATCCCATTATACGGATATAATGGCAGTTCAAACTTTCTTAATTCAATTTTAATATAATTCATATTCAACTTTGTTTTAATCCGAATCTAATTAAGTTTATATTATATAATATTATGAGAGCTTAAATATTATAAAGCTCGCGCTGATTTTATAATACGTTATCGAAACGGATGTAATCATAAGACGAACTGCATCCGACGTACACCGTTTCATAAATCATTTCGATTGCATATCGACAATTCAATTACCTCGACATCGAGTCATCATACCAGGAACTGACATCGTCATGGAATCATCTCGTGACCACCATGAAAACCCGAAGACAGATTGGATCTTGTCAACGCACCATTATGGTCCCGACAATGTGAGGAATAAAATCGTTTGGTGGATAAAAAAAATCGTCGATCGTTTGTCGAATTGATCGAATATCATTAATCGTATCGGGCGTCGATTCTTAAATAGTTAATTTGATATGACTAGAAAAAATTGTATAAATAATGTACGGATGTGTTACAGTGTGGATTTGATTGTACGATTGACGTTAAGTTATTAATAGAGTTTCTAATGCGGAAATTTTATTATGTTAATTGCCATGACTATTCAATTTTGTTAATTTTTTTATTATTCTGGGATTTTTCTTATTCGAATGTTCTTCATAAATAAATTTGTCCAGTTAATCGTAGCTCGACTGTGAAAAGAAGTTAGTACGCGTTGCAAATCAGATTCGCCGTTACGTAGAACCGACAATCCGTGCGAGCACTAGTTAATTAGCCAAATAGTATCAATTAATCGTTTATTGGATTTTTTAATTGAACGTTTCTCAGAGGAACTTTTCGTCCGAAGGAAAAAAATATATGTTGCAATAAAACGAATTTATAATAAAAACGTTTGCGCTGTACGCCTACGAAGATAGAGGAAATCCTGTGCGGAATCTCTCATAGTTTTCGTACGGAATCGTGACATTTACAATTTTCGCATATAATTTATACGTCATTTCGGTGCAATTTCCTGGGACTTTTGTGCGATTTTCGCATTTACAAAGATCGATGTGTAACGGATGCAAAAAGCTTGTAAAAAGCGTTCATAAACTTTCGACTTACATTTGGAAACTTTATGATTGATGCAACGGCATATCTAATCCGGGTTTGATTTTTGTATATTTTTTTAAAGAATAAAATATTTTATTCGACTCAAACTGATCACAAATTCATTCGATATATTAATGAATATTATATGCACATTTCGTGCATAATATTATGTCGATTTCACAATATTTACAATTCTGATTTGACACCTATGAATAATTAAATATTAATAATAAAGTTTCACACTTTTGACAAAATAATTCATATTAATTTCGAATCAACGATATATCACATATTCAAACGTATCTATTTACATGAATAATCAAAGTTGAGTGAAATATTATACGATCATTAGTTAGATGTCATATAAATTTAATTTGAGATATATAATATTATATTCTATATAAGTTATTTTTTTATATAGGTTTTACATATCGGATTCAATCATCGAAAAGTATTATTGAAATCATCGACATAATTTTTTTGAAAAATTCACTGATTATTATGACAACGGTCTTGATAATAGTTAAATTTTAAGTTTAAAAAATTGAATTTGAAGAGTAAATCCTAGAATATCGATTATGTATTAGATGTTACTTAAATAACTAAAACCAAATATTTTCTGATACGTCCGAACAAGAATCGATTTTTTTTCCGAATCGAGATTCCTGGGAAAATCATAATGTACACACGACGGTATGCTAAACGACTCGTCCGCAGATAATTAAATTTATTCAACAAAGCCGTTTCGATTTCACACTAGTTATTACACTAAACGGCCATATAATAAGCGGGTCTTTTTTTTTCATTTCGTTTAATTTCGGTCTCGTTAGCGACGGACCGGTCGGCTTAGCACATTCCGCGCCGCGAGCATATCAATCAAGACGGAATCAAAACGAAGATCGAATCAAAAAAATCCCCGAAAAAACATATAGGTAATATACTAAACACTTTGTGCCCTCCGTAATGGGTGCCGGGATTGATTCGTCCAGTTCGTACGGGTCGAGGATGAAAATCGGTTTTGTTCTCTTTGTCGTTCGGTAGTGGTGATCAGTGGTGGGTTTGGTAGATGATTGATAAGGTTTTTTGATTGTTGTTAGATTAAAGAATTATGTTGGTTTTTTTGTGTGGATAAATATTCGGTGGGTTTGTGTATAAATTATAGGAAGGTACACCCGAATCGTGTTAAGTATAAATGTGCGGATTGGAAAGAGATGAATGAAGATTGGATGAGATTGATGAGAGAATGGTTTTTTTCATATAAACCGAAGAAAAAATATTTTAAAACATTCAAATTTATATCAATCAGCATTTTTTATGAAAAAACGTCATATTTAAAAATATTTGATTGATATATTTATTTTTTAAAAGTGTATTTTTAAAATTTATTGAAAAGAGACTTGATCAAACAGAAATAATTCTAAAGCAAAACTAAGCAAATGAAATTTTTACCAATCGTTCTATAAATATTTGAATTAATAACTTCCGATCGCAAAATCTAATAACGCATAATTAAAATAACGGGAAGTAACTTCGATAAAATTTTCACTAGAAAGTTATAATAACAATTATCAAACTGTATATGATATTGGACAAGTTTGAAAAAAATCGGAATATGAAAGCGACACTAAAGTAATTTAAATATTTATAATACCGAAGCTTTGCGGTCACGCCACTGTAGCAAGGACTTATTCATGATTAACTCATATATAATAATATAGAGGCTGCTGTCGACGATCGACAATGGTGTGACAAAGGAGTCGTAAAGTGTTTTTAAAAAGTCACCTGCGAGCCGCAAACGTTGTCGTAAATAACCTATAAATTGTGTCATACTAAAATAGAACGTGTCAATTGTGTATGGGAGACGCGATTGTTATGGCTTTTTTAACATAAGAACAATCACTTTATACGACCGTATTTATGTTCCGAGATAAGCTCTGTTATATTATATTTAACGACTATGTCAATGAATATAATTAAATAGTTATTGTATACTTTATAAGTGTTGCGCAATCGGATACAAATAATCTTATTCATTTAATTTAATTACATGCACATTTTATATTAATAAAACACACTCATGAATACGTTGAATGTATAAAACATAGATTCTGGTAAAAATTTTCCTACATCTAAATTTCTCAACAACGCCGCGAAAGAAGCTACCGGAACGGTGCCTCTTTTTAACAATAATACAATATATTTCAATCTGCATTCTTGGCTATGAATGCAACGACTAATTACTCATTATTCTCATTCGAACGTGCCGACATTTCCACACATAAGCGATTCAGTACGGGCCTTCTTTACACGGATAACAAGCGCATAAGATACGCTTTTGCATTCGTTAACACGTCATCTTGTCGACGTGAAACGAAACTTGTCACCGTCGTCGAGATGACTGGGAGCCGAATTCAATGGGACGCTGAAACAATCGGTTTTCAGAAGGCGCGTGAAATGCGTGGAAAATCGGGAAATACGTGACCGATTTGTACGATTGTTTGCGTATTTGGGATGTGCGGTTATGGTTTATGGGAATGATTGTTGTTTTTTTTTTGTTTGATGGGAATTTTGTTTTGGATTTAAGAATGTTGTTTGTTGGACAATGAAGATGAGTGACTTGTAGTACGATTAGTAAATCGGGATTATTGTAACCATATTTTCCAGGACTCAAAGCGGGATGACCCGTAAAAAAATGTACTATTCCTTCTTATATAAAAATTGTGTATCTAAAAATTTCACAATTTTTTTCAAAGAATCATTGATATCGTCAAAAAAATTAGTTTTATTTAAACTTTATTAAGTTTAGTTAAGTTTTATTTAAACTTTTTAGTTAGGAAGTATTATACATACTTGAATTATTTAAAATAATTAGTTCGGAGACTATGTTAGATTAACGGTTAACTTGATTTTCAAAATATTGATTAATTTTAAATGTGAACTGAAATGCAGATGTCTAATTTACAGCATGGCAATCAATCGGAGCATATCAAGATTCGTGGTTTATAATATCATTATTTTTCAATTTTATTCTTTATAAATTTTTCCATTTTACATTTTTTTTCCTAATATTTTTTTCCAAAACGAACGAGTACGTTTAAATAATTATTCTATGCCTTTTTGATTTCTCAATTTATTTATTAGAGGTTTCTTAGGTACAAATAGATAAAAAAATAATGGTTCTCTTCTATCATTAGTGCACGGATCAAAACCCGATAACTCAAACAATTTTATGAACACAACGCATAATCACCCTCAAATAATCTCAAGCTGAGATAATTTGAGAACTGAATTTTGGACAAATTCAAAGAAAAATAATTCATAATTTGACATTAAAGTTTTTTATAATATGGATCATACAAAAGTCCATCCATTTAAACGAACAGTAGGATAGTTAGAAGATGATGATTATCTTGTGCATATGTGAGACTATTTGGCAAAGAACCATTCTTAGAACACCTTCACGAGAACTATCTTTTGCTATATAACGTAAAATATCTAACTTTGATCTAATAAAAAAAATCATTTCCAAGTTAACAATACTTTAATAAACACATTAAAAAAACCTCATCCAACAACAAACTCGAAGCAAACGCAACAACTTATCGACTCACTTAAAAAACAGCACACACCACCGACCGCCATAAAACGCAAAAAAAACCCGACTCTCCCACATAAAAAGCGCCATCGGAAAAACAAGAAAACTCCTCGACAAAGCCATAAACAACCAATAATTAAGCGTCGCCTTTTCCACGTGCTCAGAGTTAAATAAAGCGGTCATCACACACGAGCACCACACATGCGCCGCTTCGCAAACGGCCTAACGAGACGCCTCCTTTCCGAGAGTACAGCCTCCCAAATATGGACGATGGCTATC
This sequence comes from Hydropsyche betteni, assembly GCA_028571205.2. Classification (NCBI taxonomy): domain Eukaryota; kingdom Metazoa; phylum Arthropoda; class Insecta; order Trichoptera; family Hydropsychidae; genus Hydropsyche; species Hydropsyche betteni. The sequence continues at coordinate 787,471 of JAOXNN020000067.1, read as the reverse complement.
TAGAATGTGTATCTCGTACACGAGATATAACACCCCGTGTTTCACGCCCGAAGCGACAAATAGACCGGCCACTTTTCACACGACGAAACGGGGAGGTTTAATTGGGCTTTGGGACGTGTCGGTGGTTTTGCGATGGTTTTTTGGTCGGGGGAGTCGGGTGGTTGTGGGGTTTAGGGGGTGGTTTTTTGATTTTTTGGGTGCTTGTTTGTGTTTTATGTTTTTTTAGGTTTTAGGACATTTACCCCCTAGATAAGTTACCCTCTGGACAAGTTACCCCCTGGACAAGTACCGTGTAAACAATCCTTCGGACACCAATGGGGTTTACGCCGGGGGTTAATGTCCAGTGGGGCTATGTGCATGGGGGGTTCTTCTCCGGGGAGGTGTTTGTCCAGGGGATACTTGTCCAGGGGGTATGTGTCAGGATGCTGGTTTTTTCTGTGCTTTATTATGCTTGAAGGTGGTTGAAGAGTGATATTTTGATTTGTTGTTTTGTGAATGTTTTTTTTCTTTTGAATGGTTGCGAAAATTTTTGGGTAATCTTGTCCAGTAGTGGATGGTGATTGTGTGCGATAGTTTTTTTTTTAATGATTTGGTTATATAAATTTTATGTTATGCGATAGATCAGGACTATTTTTGAATTTGCGTTATGTATGATTCTAAAAATATCGCTTTTATTGTATTGTTAGCATATTAAGTAGTTTTTTTTATGCTATTAAAAATCAAACGTGAGAAACTTTCTTTATTGATTTTCAAATGAAAATTTTGAAAGAAGCAATGAGTTGCAAAAATTAAGCAAAAAATAAAATCAGATTAATAATATAAATTCGATTTCATAAAAATTACATAATAATCAAATTTACGATTTTCATAATAATAATAATAATAATAATCATAATAATAATAACAAGAATTTTCGCGATAGTGATAAAGAGATTTTAAGAGTATAGTGCTTAAATTATCTTAAAAATTAATTTCAGACTAATATCATTTAGTATATCCAAATATAATATTTTAGTTTATATAAACTTAAATATTAACTTCACTTAACTTCAATAATTTGTGAGTATATAAAAAAAATGTATATGAGAATCGTTTATTATAAAATCCATAACCAGAACCTTCAACAAGCCTACATTACAATGTAAACTACGCACGAAAATCGAAATCGCAAAGTGGAACATTCATTCTACATACGAAGCCTATATCGTACAACAGAATATCGAAAAATGCCGATTCCACTTTTTCATTTTATTTTGAACAAAAAAAAATCGCGTGCATGTAACGAAATAAATTTTGCAACGATTTTCACCGACGATGCAATCGCGCCGATTTTTCCCCACTTTCACCGGTTAACGTTAAAATATATTATAATATTTATATATTCTCCGTTCGGCCCGCTTATTCATGAATTCTGAATTTCGACGATAGCATCGTCCACGTTAAATTTAATTTTGCGAAACGATATTGCGAAAAAAACACACTCGAGTACGTTACATTATGAGCGCAATAAAATCGGTATCAATACGGTTTCGCGTGTTCTCATAATACACAATATTTTCGAACGCATAACCGATCCGGGTCGATATCCAATGATTTATGTCGATAATGAGCGAATCAATTGATGCAATTCAATTTGAAATTGTTATGAAAATGACCATAATGCTGTTAATAAACGGTGCGACTGTTCGCAATCTGTTTGATTGCGATTTTTATCTATTCGGTTCAAAGAACTGGCATATTAATGCGATTTTTACGATTCAGTGCCGCTTTGCGCTCTATAAATATGATGCACGATTTTATTAAACAATTCGAAAGAGTGATACCATCGGATGTACGGTGAAGTCGAGCTTAATGAATTGATTAATTCCTCGAAAATTTCAGCAAGGAGAATAATTTCGATGAAATATATTGTGCATGACGAATCCAGTTCCCGATTGATAATCGTGTTTAATATTTTGATTGAGGATTTAAACGTTTTATCTGTAATGATTTATTAAACTTTAAGTATATTTATATGGAAAAACATGTAATTTTTATCGAAAAATCAATTTTTAAATAATTACTATGTGTAAAAAAACGTAATGGTTAATTCATGTTAATACGATTGAATTTTCAATTAAGATAAAAGTTGTATAGTTTAGATATATTGAACATGGTGATTTCAACTGTTAAATGATATATGAATCAGTCATTAAATGGGTCGTTGACTTGGGATTATTTTATAAAAAAAAATTCTTATACATTTTAATATTTCAAATTGGACTATAGGAAAGTATTAAGACCGTTGTCATAATAATCAATGAAATTCATCACTATGAATTCTAGTTAATTTGTTGAATTTGAAGTGTAAAAACTAATGTAAAACCAGTTTTAGTGTACATAAAATGTATAAGAAAACAAAAATCGAACAAAAAATCATCAAAATCAAAACTTTATCTTCACAAAATTTATAATCGAAAATCCCATATAAAACGAATTCACACAAAAACCCCATACACGAGAAACGATCCAATCCGACCGTCGATATGTTAATTCGACCCGACAAACGCCCTCATACAAAGTCGGCGAACGTTGTTTCTCGCGCTCGTTGCTTTTATTGTTGTTGTTGTTGTCTCCCGTTGTCTGTGTCAACGTTGTTGATGAGTAAGTGGTTGGGCGCGTGCGCCAGCACCATGAGAACCGACGACGTGATGTCCTCGTACGCCACAACCGCAAAACCACTTACATAAATACAGGAAGTCAATGTTAAATAATCGCGTACGTTATCCGTGGAAATGACCGAAATCGACCACGGAATCGCACCCATCCAGACAGTGGCGTAGCTAGGATATTTGGCGCCCAGGGCAAAACATCTAAATTTGCACCGCTCCCTTCCCCTCTCTCCTCGATGAATTATTTTAATTTTAGAGACATTAAGACCTGAGGTAATTGTTCAGGGGGTAAATGTCCTAGAACTACGTAAAAAAAGCCAAAAAGGTGCCGCAGATGAAAATTTTTTTCCAAATTTTTTACTTAATCAAATTATTTCATCAAACACTATCAATTTACTTAATTTCTACTGACAATCTTTTTTTCGGTTGATTTATCAATATTTCTTCTACAACAAGTAGAACAAAATAGAAGCAAGGCAAAAATGGCGCTCCAGGCAAAAATTTTTTTAAACGTCTTATTCAATCAAACTATAATATATCACCATAAAACTATCAATTTTCTTTCTGGATGACCAGGGATGGAACTTTCGGGATGTGAAATCGTCGAGATTCACCGTTGATGATGGTCAAGTAAAAAATATTTAAAGTTCAGTATATTCATTTATATTTTCGATTATAAATAAATAATATTTTATATTGAAAATCTTTGACCATCAATGAAAAAAAAAAAATAATGACCCAAAATAATAATATTGTGCTTACGTCTGACCCGTTTTTGGTACTCCATTATTCCACTTGTAAGGTCAGTGCGATCGATTTCGAAAAAGTGGCACTCGTCACGTACATGAATCTTCTGTATTTTATGAACTACCGAAATGTCTGATTTCATGTATAAGTTATTTTATCACGTGTACAATTTCCAGTTTTTAGATTTACGAAATGCAACAGTGCCTAATTGTTCATTCGGTGTTAACTTGATGTGTGTTTGATGTTAATTTGACGATTTATAAATCGAACCTCGAGGGCCGGTTGCTAATGGTGATTCATTAATAAATGAAATCCGTATGGGTGTATTTTGTAATTCAGCTTTTTTTTCGATTGTTATGCTGGATAAATTGATAAGAGTCTCTTACACGATTCCAAAATTGATCTTTAATTTTGTTCCAAAGTGAAAATCATCAAAATTATTATTTTACTATTTTAACATTGAACAAATCTTATTTTCAAATGTTCTTTTAATCTTACGACGATAAAAAATGGTCAAAAATTTGCAATTTAAATAAATAGTAGGCTACATCCCAGACAATTAATTGATTCATATCTATTACGAAATTCATAAAACTTTCCCAAATTAGTTTATTATCTATTGCTAAGTCTTTAATATATCGTTTAATCGCAATAAGCTAATATTAAAATAATATAAAGTACAATTAAAACTCATTTAAATTAAAGATCGTAACTAATCTTTAATTCTGTATAAGGCGACAACACGCTAATAACATTCATCAACATTTTCGGAATTTTTTTTCTTACCGTTGTATGAAAAACATCACAGCTTGCTAATAGAATCATTCCTAAAATTCCGTTATGATTGGACTTCCATAGAAAAAAAAACCAACACAATCAATTACGTATGCAAAAAAAGACATCAAAATCAAACTTAATGGCATGATACATTCACGAACGGCATTCGAGACAAATCTCGATATTTATTATCCACTACTAAAATATTATTAATGGCAATAAAACGTATGGACACGAATGCCACAGTGCATACATAAAGAGAGGAATTTGGATTTCGAGAAACCACCATCGACCGGTCGTTAATTTTTCACGAAAAATCCATCATCTACAATAGAGCCTTGGGCTATCGTCGATCGAAACAACAATCGATGGATTCGAATCGAAATGTCGATTTATCGACTCGATTAGTCGATCGACTTATCGTTTGAATTATGGTGTTTATGTGGAACAGTAGTGTTACGATAATGTGCATAACGAATACGAATCTATGTCGTTTTGGAGGCTTTCAACGGATGTGGTGTTTTTATTATTTTATTATATTTAGGTTAGTTCTGAATGAAAATCGAGGTGATATTTCGTTATTATGATTGTTTTATGATTTTGTTTTATCGATATATCAACGCGATCGTTAAGCGACAAATGATTTGGTTGAATGAATTTCGTCGTTTACCGTTGACATGAAATCATTTAGTATTCCAATTAGTTGGGATTTTCTTTCCTTATTTGAGTTGTATAAGATCATGATGATTATACAGCACATATAAAATAGTTGTGTCGTACAATTTTTTATATATGTTTCAGTCGAAGTGTATTTCTCAGTTAAAATATAGTTTGACTAGTATATTTTGTTTAATCTACGTAATTATTTCGTCTGACACAATGGAAATATGATTTAACTGATCAGAGTCAGACAATGTATATTTTAACGTCAACTAACAAGTCAGTATTGCCAATGCCATTGGCGAACCGTCTCGAAGTCACACGTAATTAGCGGTCGGAACATTTAGAGGAATAATTATAGTTAATAGTTAAATTTAATATAAATCTAGATTGTATATCGTTTCTGAATTGTTAAAAAAATGAAGATTTACTCAAAAAAAAATACAATGAAATGATAAATATTGTTGAGTCGAGTTAATTACATCAAGTAAGTATAATTTCAGTAGTTTTCTAAAAGTTTTTAAATTTTGAACTGTTTTCCGATAAAGTAACATCATTAACATTGTAATAAATCGGCGATATGATTATAATGGCACAAAAATTTCACTTGTCCGCTAATATGGGCCATTAAACGTCGTTTATCCATTAATATGGACTCAAAACTAACGTTTTTGTGATGAATGTCTTGATGAGATTATTCTATTATTCAAATATTTTCAATAATAAGATACAGAAGTAAAATACGCATATGGTTTAATACAAATATTCTTTTCAAATATCTGAACTGTCAAAATTCATCTGTCAAGTTGAAAATACACTTTAACTTGCGAGCACCAGTTAAACTGTATTTTCATCTGTTGAAATATACATTAACTAGAAAATTTGTATTCAAATTCACTTTATCTAAAACCTCAGACAAAATGTACTTTAAGTAATAATACACTTTGACTGTAACATATATATAAAATAATAAATTTCATACGAATACATAATTTTCATTTATTAATAAGAGTTCACTCATTCATTAAATTATCAACGGTTTATCCATTCAAATTCATCGACTTATAATAAATATCAGGGGTGGTCTGCAGCGATAAAAATGAAAATAGTACAATGTTCTCATGTACAAAATACAAAAACATCATCAACACATACAATAATCAAAATATGTATTGCATTTATACATCTATACAAAACGAATGTATGAATAAAAAAATAAAAAAAAACTGTATACATGGAGGGCTGCAACTCCGTAGTCCCTTAAGACGAGCTGCTACTGCGTAAATACTATATACATATCATCATCATCATCATCATAAGCAGCCCACTGCAGAACAAAGGCCTCCCCGATACTTTCCCATTCGTTTCTATCCTGAACCACTCTCGTCCATGCGACACCACACATCTTTCGTATTTCGTCTACCCACCATATACACATATCCCCTATATATAATAGCGGATTTCTGTGTGTGTGTGTCTGTCCGTCTGTTCGTTTGTCTGTTCGATGACGCTCGCGACTTTTTCTTAATGAAGATGATGAACAAATGAACTGGTTTTATTAATTAAATATTAAATATTCAAATCGGGTACACATTTCGAGTTCACACAA
>JAOXNN020000067.1:755034-780927 GCA_028571205.2 Hydropsyche betteni | reverse complement strand
ATTTCGAGTTCACACAATCGGGTTTTCACATTTTATCGTTTTCCATTTCTTAACAAAACCACAGCCGATGTTATTAATATCAGGCCTATATACTAGTGGATATATAATATAACAATAACTGAACTAACAACATAAACATCACACAAGTGCAGCATTCAACCGCTCACCGCTCACCACACTTCCATGGCATAAATTCAAATTTCACCAACGCCCAACCCACCCACCCACCCCACCCACCGAACCCCCGACTAATAACGGCTCGTCGACAAAACGAATACGAATCGGGCCGCATTCGTGCTTCCGTCGACAAACAACGTCGAGTGTTAGTGACCGATTAGGCGAATCGCATGAGGACATTCACCATTCGCGAACGTGGGAATGCGCGCGCGTGATCGGAATCGCGGCTCCGAAACCACCATTGTCGACCTATTTTCTAGGAACTGTGCCATTTCGACGCGGATGGCCTCAAATCGGACCGTGTGTGTTGGTTCGGACGTGGGAAATGCGTTCGATAACCCTGCGATGGGTAAAGGCTTAGATCGAGCTTTTAATGTGGGATATATCAATAACCGATACGAGGTTGGCTTTCGGATAAGGTATATAGTCTAGATTCCCAATATTTGATGGGGAGACCTTGTCTTGCAGTGGACACAAAACGGGTCGACAATGATGATGATGATGATATCAATAACACAACATTTCACAAAAAAAATTTCAATTTAGAGAAAAATTTGATAGGTGACATTTCAATATGGATGTATTGAAATTTTGCCTTCTTATACGGGGCATAAAAACATGATGAGCGTCCGAAGAAGGGTAAAAAAATACCCCTATATTTTTTCCATGTTGATACATTATATAAAATAAAAAGATGATTATAAAGTTCTATACATTTCAAATTCAACATCTTATACTTCAAATTCATCGTTTTATACTTCAAATTGGACGTTTTAAAATTCGAATCGGACTATAAGATGATACTATTTTGATCGTTTTCATAGTAATCAATCAAATTCATTACTATAAATTCTTATCGATTTATTGAATTTGAAGTGTAAAACAAAACGTTGAATTTAAAGTTTAAAACGTTGAATTTGAAGTGTAAAAGGTGTATTTGTAACTAAAGCATTATTATATATATAAAAATCGAATATTTAATATATTAAGGCATTTTAGGAAATTTTTAAATAAAATATGAGTTGAATAGTCCGATTAATGATCACGAAAATTTTTAATATAGATTTTTTATCATACTTCTTTCAGTACAGGGAAAGTTAAAACAATGATATGATAAAAAATATCGAATTAATAGTGACTGATTACTCTGAAGATATAGTATTTCGTGTATTGATATAATATTTGGTTTTATGTGAAAAATTTTGTTCGGCGGAGGGTTAGAGTCGCTGATTTGATTGTATGGTAATTATTTGATTGATGGTAGTCAAAAGTTGAGATTTATTTGTCGATTATAAATTAAAATGTATTGTTGTTAAAGGTGTGTGGAATATTTAAAGAGTTAAAAATAATCACAGGTTGTTATATTCGTGAAAATATGTTGATTCGAGTTATTATTGATTGTAAATCATAGATATTGAGTGTTCGGGAATCACGTCGATTGACTGATTGTAATAAAAAATCGCGATAAAGATGAGCAATTATTTACTTTCCACTTGAATATATGGAGTAACAATGTTATTTTATGGCATCCTTGAAATTTGTCGGTATAGCATGTGAAAATTTGATTTGAAAATGTACATTGTACAAATTTATGATTATTTTCTCATGAAAATTTTAAAAATTGTATACATTTATAAAAAAAAAATGTCAAGTAATTTACGATTAAGTCGCATTATATTTCCCATTGAATAATATAAAAGAAAATAAAACGAATACGCATTAGAAAGTGTTTTGTTAAGTTCACCGGTAACTATCTATCGATTTCTCTAGATAAGAATCTATTATTTATAATACCAATTTGGTTAAGGCGCGCATCTCCTCCGAACATGACGTACTAGTGTAAGGTCAAGTTCCGATACCTCTAAAATATTTCAATTATAAAAGAAACACAGTGGCGAACATTCATATAATATTTTTTTAAATATTCAAACATCAACCTCGCTAAAACAACAGACAAACCATTCATATTTTCATTGCACAATCACAAAAACCTTAACAAAACATCCACCGCAAATCGAGACTGAAAATATCGCAAAACCAACACATCAAACAAACAGGAAATAGATCAGACTCGAGCCTCCGGCAAGTCAACATCAAACATCCAGAATCCACTTCAGACCCACCCGAGTACAACAAACCCGCACAACTCCGCCGAAAAAACCGCGTCTTTCGCCGGGCCCGACCTAGACACCGCCTCCGAGTCCGGCCCTGTCGAAAAATCGTGTTCTTACCAATGAGATCGACAATTAGGCCCGTCTGAGGTGCCCCGCTGGGAATCCGTTTCAGGGTCCGGTGGCTCATCGGGGCGTATCCATACACCGGGTATTCCACACAGGTATTGACCACATACCCACGGACACAATAAATCTGTGAAATGTATCCGAAAAGAGGGCCGAGAGATTAATTTGACCCCGGCGGTCGACCTTTGTGCCGCCCCGGAGCCGGGCCTCAAAAAAATATTATTATAATAAATATTCAATGCGAGCACTGTCCGCTTAATTAACGACGTGGACGCGTGTAAGCGTGTGCTTTTTATTGATTTTTTAATGAATCCTGTTTCTTTTTGTTGTGAGATGTTGTTTTTTGACGAATTCTGTATTCGTTTATTGATCGTGCCGTTTTTGTTTTATGTCAGATCTATGCGTTTTTCTTAATCTGGTGAAATTTCAACAATTTTAAATGGCAACTTTATGGTAACATAGTTGTAAGAAATTAGTTAAAAAAAAATTTAAATTCTGAATAGATGAAATTGTTCGAAAAAAAGTATCGAATCAGATCACGTTAGTTAATACGTTAATCGTATTATTTTTATTTTTATTTCTGAATTATTTATTTTCTCAAATAATTTTTGAACTTACAAGGGAACTTTTCACGACATGTAAATCACAGATTTTGATGAAATTTGTTGTAATGATAGTTTCCTCTTATGATATTAATATCTTAAAATATAAGAGTGCAATACCAAGCAGATTTTTTGATAATCATATTTTAATTTTGGATCATTATTATATACATGAATATTTTATAGTATGAAATCCAACGAGATGGTTGACAATAGACCTCATAAATGTCTAAAAAAAATTTTTTTAAATATACAAACACTTGATTATTTTAATTCAAACCCAAATTTCTCTTTGATACACCACCTATCAATTAAAAATATTCCAATTGATTTAAAATCGATCTGAAACCTAAGCTTTAAAAACGTTCCCTATAATTTTCACAGACACGTTCCTGACATACGAAATCGATTCCCATTCTCCCATCGATTCAATAAATCATAAAAAAATAGAAGCATCCCGGTTGCATCCTCACGGCTGCGACTACGTGCATGATGATGATGACGATCATCATCACGATCAGCCAACAACCTCGCTCATTCCGTATTCAAAGAATCGTTACGCAATCATACATCAACGTCCGAACGAGCTGAATAAATAATGAGCTTCGGTTTAATTAAACCGTTGGTGGGTTTACCGTGTGCATTCAAAGTGCAACCGATATGTGTAATCGTTAATGTGTTGCACTTATAATGTAGAAAATTCGCAATTATTCATGTGAGGGGTCAAAGTATTGAATGATGCGTTTAGCGGTTCAGCGCCAAATGTTTCAATGTTAATATAATTTATTTTTATTATTAGGATAAAAATATTGATTGAATAAATGGTTATTTTTGTTTATTGGGATCATTAAAGTTGATCTATAATTGGAGTGATCCAATAAATGAATCTATAACTGAAAATATTTGACAAAGTTTAGCTTCAATATTCAACTTTAATAAAGTTGAATTTTGAAGCTGAACTTTGTCAAATATTTTCAGGTATAGATAGATAGGTAGATACTATTACTATTTCCACAATAACACATTAAAAAAATTGAAATAGGTTGATATTGAAAAAGCTTTGTCTTGTATGTGGTTATGGCGATGTCTCATTTAAATGATACTTAAAAACTCAGATTGTATATCTTAAAAGAATATCGATATTGATAATTTCGATTCTGAATACCTCATACGTGTAATATGATGATATTGATATTGGATGCATTAGGTATTCAAAGTTTGTCATGCAATGTTGTCGTTATTATGTCATCTGTGTGTGTGTTTGTTGCGAAGATGCAACGTGCAATAGAATGCAAACGATTGCACAAGTTGCGGTTATCGTTCTATTGTTCTCCGCTTTGGAAATGCTACGGTTTTTGATGTAAGAAAGTGCGATTCATATATATTTTTTATGTTTGGAAAGCTTTCATGCGTTTATTTTTTAAATTTCAGCGGGTGTCGATTATCTTTGTATTGCACTAATTCGCGGTTATTATCAATTTTGAATGTGATGTGTAAAAACAACGTGTTATTATTGTTGATTCATTTTCTGCAAATATGAACGTACAATTATTTTCGGAATAGATTATTGTTATTAAACGTTTTTTATCTAGAAAATCAAAAAGTTTATAATACATTATTCGTTGATTAGGAAATGAAAAAATCACATATTTAAAAAATAATTAAAAGCGCAACCCAAACGACTTCCTGCATTTCAATACCGATTTTAATAAGTTTCATTAAAGTTATAAAACAGAATAGATAGGTGTGAACTATTATAATCGTAATCCGTGGCATTTGAATGAAATTTATGATTCATTAACCGCTGCGTTAATAATTCATATTAACTTTCCAATTTAATTATTTCGCAAGCGATAATTGAACACAACGAGATATAGAGTTATTAAAGCATATTAACAATTTATTTGCATGGATCTATCAAAGGCAGAAATCATTACACAAACAATATCACGTAATCGAATGAGCTTTTCGATTATTTTTAATTAACAAACGGGCTTAGGTCTTTCAATACACAATCATTGTTTTTATATTCGATTAATCCGAACGGTTCTATAATTAAAAAAAAATAATGTAAATATTTAAATTTTTTTATTTAATAAACGCGGATTGTTTTTCTTTCTAGCGCATCTAGACGGTGATGTTTTTTAAAATTGAAAAAAAAAATCAAATTTACCTTTTTAATTAAAACCACAAGTTCATAATGCATTTCGACAACGAAATATACGTACAGGTGTGTCTCGAGACGGTCGCACGTTAACCAACGGTACATGGCATGCTCCTTCAACTAACTATGCGCAAATGAAAAACTCGTTTCGTACATCGCATAAATGGCCGATTGTGATGTGAGAGTGTAAAATGGTGAGATATCGACGATCGTCGGTGATGGGTTACAAAAATTGGCCATTTAATCGCCGGTGCTGAAGTTCGGCAGGAGGAATTGTCGTGCGAAGTTCGTGCGTTCTATTTTTTTTCCGTTTTGATCTATAGAACGAATCGACAATTATTGGAATTGGCGTGAGAAGTTTGAGGAAATTGACCGTTGACGCATTTTGATGATTGGTGGTTTTTTTGTTGTCGTATGTGTCATTTTCATTGACATTTGTTAGGGAATGTGTATTCATCGTCATATGATTCGTTTCATAGGTCAAGATATTTCCGATGTCATCATAATATAAAAGGTCGATAATTTTTCACACAGTTAAAAAAAAAAATAAAAACACGAAAATTCATCAAAACCATATACCTCGATTCGATACCTACAAAACCACAAAACATCGCCATCATCTCGAGATGCAAAAAAATATATAAATAAAAAATGGCAAACCCAATTACGACACAGCAAAGCGACAAGTGGACAAGCCTTTGACGCGGGTCATTCGGTACGAAAAATCCGCCGCCGTCGTGACTTGCTGACCGCTTTCCCATGGACATGACTCAGCTGGTCGTTTTGCATTCTGGCCGGGCTTTGGAGGCTCTTTGGCCACTTCTTCGAGTGGTTTTATGTGCGAAATATGCACCTGCCCACCGACAGTATCAATTCACTATCCAAAGAATTGACCCATCAGATTTTGCAGGCGCAATTACAGATTTTAATTATGATCATCTAAAAAATTTTAAATATCCACATAAAAATTTCGTACAGTTCAAGCTCAGACACTCATAAAACGAAAACGATCAATATAAAAGCAATATAGTTCCGCGGCGCAATACAATAAAACGAAAATAAAAAGTCGGTCTTCGTGAAGAATTATTATACGCGGCGGAGAAAAAATAATGCGCGCGTAAGTCAAGTTCACGAACGTGAAAATACGTGACCGATGCGATCGATGAAAATGTTGTGCATTTCTGAAATTAAAACGAACGACCTCGGGTCCCGAAAAGCTCGATAATGGGGGGCCAACAACAAATAATGGGCCCCGTGAAAAAAAAAAACAATAACCCAAAATTATAGGTCCGCCTCTGGTCGGATGTTAATGTATATAATGTCCATAAGCTCCTCCTGATGCACCAACTACTAGTAACTAGGAGTTCAGGGGTCGAAAGACTTTTTATAGTTTGGACTATGCTATCTTCATTATCATTATTTGCTATTTTTATAATGTTTATTACTGAACAAGACATTTTTTCTATATAATAAATAAGTTAACTTCTTTAAATTGAATTTATTGCAAAATATTTTCAGATTAGTTTTGATGATGAGTCAGAATTTGTACTTTGATGGTGAGATTCATTTTTATTGTTATTAATTTTTCGACTCATAAATTGCATAAAATAAAAGTGGCTAAAAATTATATCAGTTTTTTAGTAGGTTCGCATACCATCGTTTCAAAACCAATGATTCAGATAGATACCGTGACTTACTGATCGCCGTGTTGTTGTGTGAACTAAGGCCCAAAAACACCTCGAAGATGATGACTATTAATCTTATTTTTTTTATGTAATGATTCGATAATTTTTAAGAATATCAATTTTTCGAATACGCAAAGGATTTGTTCGGCTTTAATCAATTACGTATAAACAAATTGAACCCACATCAACGACAACAAAATTCCCATATGCGAAACTGTTATTTAATAACTTTTTGCTAACGTTGTAAAAAAAATTGGGCGTCTTTATTAAAAATTCTATCATTGATAGACCGTTAACTATTCACGATTGTTTTAACAGTACGAGAGATGCACATACACAAGTTCGTGCATTTCGGGATGTGATTGGTAATAATGAAATTTTATAGCTTCATTTTACTGCTTCGTATTATCTTTTTTCTTCTCGTATTCATCGTATTTTGAGGTCGAAAACACCACTCGATTATAGCCTTCGTGAACCTGCGATACCCAATTAAGTAGTTTTAAATGAAACAAAAAAATAACAGAGGCTATTGTTCACACGGAATATTGAAAATAGACGTTTACGAAATTCTCCCTTTTACTATCCTTTTTCATTCGAAGATTCTAGATATAATATTGGGTAATCGCAAATTAAAATGCTGAATAAACGCTGGTCATTATTGTAATGGGTTGGGTACAAACACAAGACTTTTTTTCTATAAATTATAGTGCACGGTGTAATTTATTAATCGGATATTGAATGAGAATGATTCTCATGTTTTTAAGAGGCTCTCATTTCCTTGTCTTGTTTTTGATATGATTCCAGTAAATCTTATCGAAATTTCGTTGCAGTTTAATTCGTTTAAACTTCCTTAGTTGTAGAACAGTACCCTAGTTTCATTTAGTGAATCAATAAACGTTCAGCAATAAACTTTTAGGACATCGTTAAATCGCTCGTCGCAGGAAATCGATGTGGAAATGCAACGTGTTTTAGACACGTAACGAATCCGTGATAAAAAAGACGAACTCTTTTCGTAAAGTTACGATATGATAATGACGAAGATCGTAAAATTAATAATTTTTCGTGACTGGTGGCGCAATTAAATTAAGTTGCCTCGAAACGAGATAACAATTAAGATTACAATGGGTGGATGTAGCCCACCTCCGGAACCGAGCATCGATATTTCACAATTAAGATTAAAAATACGCCTCGTGATCACATTCCGGTTGAATTTATCGAAATTTCTATCATTGTATCGATTGTTTATTTCTTCTTCTTTTAAATGCGTTATGAAGGTTTCTCATATCGGACGGACCATCTCTGATTTTTGAAAATGTCGTCGAAGTCTTTTATACCGCCATGAAAAGATAACAAATACTTCCACAATGAAAATTTTAAATCGAAATAAATTTTTGATTGAACAATTTATTTAGCAACAGTTAAATAAACTTATCAAGAATGAAACATTCAGTTGATTACTTAATAATAGGTTTATTTTTATTTAACATTTATTAATCTAAAAAATGATCATAATTATATTAAATTTTAAGCCATATAATTATTAGGTTGTTACATTTGAAATACCCGATTTTTTTCGTATCAAATAAAACGCTATATCTTTTTTAATTTTCAAAATTGATTTATCAAAATAGGATCAATTTATACCAAGAGTCATGAAGCAATATTTTTTCATCTTCCCTATGTTAATCAGATGCTTGAAATGGTTAAAGGGTTAGCCTTATAACTATGACAAGTTGAATAAAATACCCTAAATAAAATTTTATAAACTATTTGCAAACTTTTTATATTTGTGATATAGTCTCTAAAAACCGAACTGATGATTCTTGTGTTTTTTGTTGTGACTTAAACTCACAAACAAATTACACGTAAATCTCTTATCGTTTAAGAGCAAAAAAATATGTAAATATTCAACAAGTTAACCTACAAATTAAAAATTAATAAAGAAAATGATTCTCTTCTAATACCAAAAACAAAAAAAAATTATTTACGTCTTGTTCCTAGGACGATCTGTTTTTGACCGACCGAATTTCCGTCCTTTAAAACGATACAACACATAATACATGACTATCAATTTATTTATTAAAAATTTATTATTACAAAATTTATTTCAACCTATCTCCAGTCATTCATATTAAATTTCTTTCTAAAATCTCCAAAAACACTCTTATTCAATAATAATTAAAAAAAAAAATCCAACAAAGAAAGCAATTAATCGTTTACGCAATACTCCCATAATATAATGGTATGCACACAAGCGTGGGCGCAAACTTTGAATCTCCACCGTCTCGAGACCACTCCAAATGCATATGTTTGCCCTCTTGTTTGTTGTTTGTCCGATTGTTTGTTGGCTTGTCCATTTATATTCTGTATAAGTTGGTCCTCGAGCTGCGTGGGCGGTTCGGAAGAGCGACAAAGTCGAGGTGCACTTTACACCTGTCGACGTGACCCAAAACGGCCCTCCGCTCCTTTTATTGTACACATTCGATTCTGTTATTCTTGTAACCGGTCTGGATTTGCTTCTTCCCAGGTGGCCCGATTCCTGGACGAAGGTCACCGTCCGAATTCCGTGGGATGAAGGTACGATAAGTGATTGATCTGCGCTGTGAGGGGCTCGGATTTGATTGTCGATTCGGCGCTGATCTATGGGGTTTTTGTCGGGTTGGTTTTGGGTTTGGGCGGTGGTGTTTTCGATTGGGCGTGTGAATTTTGTGTTTGATTGGATTGTTGTTGTTTGATGTGTTGTATGGGTTTTGTTTAAGAGTTTTGTTATGTCGCTGAGTTTTTAATACAAATGAACAAGGTAATAAGCTTAGGTCAGGTAAAATAATGATATCATTTTCATCGTTATCTTAATGTTATTTAAAATTAAATTTTACCACTCAGGGTGCAATTTTAGCCAAAAATTAAAAATAGCACTCTAAATCAAATATTTTTGAGGCTCACATTAGCGAAAAATTGTACAAATTAAGTGCAAATTTTGGTGCAACTTTAGTTAAAAATAAATAGTAAAAAGCTTTCGTATTTTTAGATAAAAACAAGCTAATTACTAAACTTTTCATTTTAGTTAAATCTTTTCATTAAATCTGACTCACATTATTAAACATCGAATTATGTGAACCAATTTTATTGACATCAATAAAAATTCCATAATAATCAGAAAAACATACCAATCGATTGTATATTCAATTGAACACATACAAACAACAAAACTCATATATTTTTCAGATCCATATAATATTCAAGGTACCGCCCAGACTGTCAACACTAGTCGACGAAAGTTTGTCCCGCACTGGACATTTACGATTGATAATGACGACATTATATAAGCATATTTTATAACAAACCATCTTATAAGCAAGTATATTAATTCTTATTAAAAATTTTCTAATTCGAAATTCGTTTCACATATGTAATTGTATTGGTTCGAACTTTGTTGGTTGGCTCGAACTTTGGTTCGAAATAGAATTTTTAACAAAATCCAACTCGATTCATATAAGAACAAAAAATATTTCAAAACGCAAAATCAAAGCACCCACAACCGAGCGATAATCCGATTTATACCATTCGAACATCCGAGCAGCAAAACGAGCACACTCCGACCATTTCGAACACGGCAAATCGCCTCGACTGGATTCTCGGCGAATTTCGGAGTCCAAGAGCAGGAACAAAGAGAGCGCTCAGTACTGGCCAGTGGTTCGAGCATATTTCTGAATGTGCTGGTTGTGTGCTGTCAGCGGACAAGCCTTAAGCATGCAGCCTCAGGCTCTCTCCTCGAACTGGTTTCTCTTCCCAGCCTCCCTCTACTCCTCGTCTCGTCGTTTCAGAGACCACTTATGTGTGCCGACAATTTAATTCTCCGATGCAAAACGCTCGAGAGTTGTGCGACAATCGAAAAGTGAATCTTTCAAATCCGCCCGTCTTCGTCATAGGCATACACGCTGTAATGATGATGTTTCGGTGTTGGTTTCGATCACGATCGTTAGGCACTGAATGCCAGCATTCACACCCACCGATGCCCGATCGTCATAAATCATCCGTAACGTAAGAATGCAACGGTCGTCGTTTTAATTGTTTTATTTCGTTTTATTTTATTGTTAATATGTGTGTGTGTGTGTGTGATGTAGTACGGATTGGTCGGGCGGCGCGCATTACAATATTTATTATTGTAATAAAGTGTAGCGGCCCGTTCACGCTTCGTGTACGTTTTTAGCGATCGTTTTCGATTTGTGTGTATGCTTTTTTGTACGTGTGGACTAGTTCCGGGATTGATTAATATTTAACGAGATTTTCATGGTATGGTTTATTGGAAATTCGGGGAAAAAGTAGGTTTTTATATGTGAAATGCGCTGAAATTGTATTTGATTAAAAAAAAAAACTAAGTTCATGTATAATAAATATTTTTTTAAATCAACTGCTATTGAGTCATAATACAATTTAAATGGTTATACGCTCAAAAATGTAATGAATTTAAACGTGTATCACCTTTGACATAGCAGCATTCCAATAATATCAATTGTACGGATACAAACGTATTCAAGGACCTGCGTGTTAAAGTTCACCATATATCATACATCAATTTAATCCTTACAATCTGAAATATACAATATCAATATCAAACGGGTCAAAGATGATCAAATTTACCACACGCACGACAATTTGCTTTTAGCACACAATTTTCGGGACGTGAAAAAATTTGGCCGCCGCGAATCGATTCCATTGTATTTGCACAACCTTTTCGCGATTTTATTATATTTGATTCGATTTGTGCGATTTTTAATTAATTCGCATTTATCAGTCGGAGATATCGCACTTTTCAATTAGAACCAATTTTTTTCGTCTGCATACCTTTTCTTGTTCCCATATATATTACATTATGCGCATCTACGATCAGAGGCGTGAAAAATTTTAATATGTACGTCGTCGTTTTTTTCCCGTCGATTTGGCGAGCGTCTTCTTTCATCGAATGCGCGTTAGTTAACATTAAAAAGAGGCGGTTTTTAGGTTGTTTTTTCGATTTTTTTTTAACCGAAACAGGGTGAAGGTCGGTCAAGAGTGTAAAAACGCATTATACACACACTGGAGGATGCAAGTGCGATTTTAAATTGTAATAATTGAATAACGATTGCGTAAACAGCATTGTATAATTGCGGTACGTGGGCATGGCCATTAGCGATTCGCAACGTATACATTGTTGAAGAACGTTTATAACGAATTTAATTTGTTTTTTTTTTTTAAATTGAAGAATTCAATGTGAATATTGTTTAATTTTATATATAGAGATTTGGTTTGTAAAATGATGCTAAACTCTGTTATTTGCTTCATTTACAATAATATTTATTTAAAAAACTGACAAGTTACCGAAACGAACGATCATATTTGGTCAACATGCAACCGTTTATCATGAAATTGCATGAAAATATTTGTTTTATTAACTCGAAAAACTAATACAATTTAAAGCACGATTTTCACAAAAATCATCATTCAAAACAGACGAGTTTCCTTATCGATCATCGCAAATACGAAAAATCAGATGCTTTTGAAAAGATCACAAAGCGAAGTTATTATGTATATCGAAATGCGGAAAAGACACCTCATCCACTATTGACGGATTTCGATAGTCATTACAACTAATTTCACTATATTTGCGAGTCAATTCGAAATAATTGTCGGACAAAACGAAAAAATAACGAAACAAATAAATACTGTAGATCCTCATGAGTCATTCGAGTTATGCAAGTCGACATTGAATCGAAAATTATACACTTGCATATCGATCGTTATCTTCTGATTTTTGTTATTGAATAAGTTTTGAAAAAAAAATGGTTTATCACACATATTTTATTATGTAATTGTTCGGTTTGAAAAAAATTCTCATTATTCAAAAAATTTTTGTCGAATATAAATACTTGGCATTGTAACGATGATTTGAACGTAATTAACATTTGATTTAATTTTTAAACATCATCGATTTTGATTTCGCTCATGATCCAGTCAATCATCATATAAGATGACGTGTTGCGATGACAGGTGATGACACTGTTGAGTACGGATTCAATGACGCCCACTCGTTTCGGAGCTCGAAGATTGACACTTTTGAAGATGTTGTGTCCGATTTTTTTTTATGGGTGTTCGAATCCGAATTTCCCATAAATCGTAGAAAGTGAAAAGATTCGTTTTTCACACGAATCAAGTTTAAGTTGATGTCATCGGCCAGATATTCGTGTGTAGGTTTGTTCGAGTATTTCGTTATTTGCTCATTAGTGTAAAATAGTTGTTGATGAATATGCAAATATCTGTTTGAAATTTTGTGTTGTAAGTTTTTTTTGTATGGGGGGGAATGTATAATTGAAAAACTGTTATAATTTTTAATAAACAATGTTTTTTTATTAACGTTTTGCAATAATACCGCATAGTTCGAATTTATTATGAAGTCACATTCCGAATCGGAAACAATCACATACAATCTCATTCGGTACAGAATACGAATACGTATTCCATAACGATGAAATGTCCATTTTTTTCCTTTCAGTGCGGAAACAATTCGGTCATTTTTATTACATTGAATACAATTAAACAATAATGAGTCCGAGAATATTTCACGTATCGAATCAGATACGTGTTACATACAAAAATGATAAATCATAATCACAAAACAAAACAAATTGATTAATTAATAAGGCCAATTGAAAATAATAATAAATTAAAAATTAAACGAAAAATTTTGTAATTATACAAAAATAATAAATATCTCGAATTGGATTATCGTCACTGAAAGGTCATAAATCGGACTTAAATTTTTATTATAGTCTTACATTCACAACTTTGGAATTGTATTTTTCCTCTACAGAAAAAAATGACATTTTTTAGTTTAAAATGATGTCGATTATCAAATAGATATAGTTCTTTTTTCCTATTAATTACAAATACTATTAATACTATAATATATAATACTATTAATTTCAATTTCGCGACAATGTGTCGCACATTTTTATTATGTACATTGTTACAAGAGAAAAGTTTCACTACATCTGGCCTTTTTGTTTTATACACAAGAAGTACATTTGCTCGCATCAATCGATTTGAAAATTTCGACTTTCTAAAACTTCGGATGAAACGGACATTATTCTGACGGCCGAAAATCACGCACAAGGAACGATCTTCGGCGTCGTCAATGTCGATTTCATGCAAGTTTTATACGGCCGTTACAAATTGGAAAAATATTTTATAAGACTATAAATTTTCACGACATGGAAATATGGTCCAATATTTTTTTTGATTAAGTACAAAATTACAATGCGAATAAACAAATTCTTAATATACCGAAAAACTTCGCGTCCGACTTTACATTTTTTCGAAAAAATCGAAATATCGAAGGGCGGGCGCGAAGTTTTGGGTACGAAAATACAATCTTTTTACATATATATTTTTTCATAATGACTTAGTTTTGATTACCCTTACCTAATCGTATTAAGTTACCTAAATATTTATAAAAACAGGAACATGGTATCGCGATAACAATCGTCTACATCAAACCAACATCATTCATTGTATAAGAGTAAGTATCCAGAAGAGAACGTTACAAAAAATTTATACATCGCGTACAATTTACAAATATAAATTAGCGGCATTAGTACAAGAATTAAACAATAATAATTTAGAAATGTATAAAAACTCTGAAAAAATAATTTTTATAATGATATTATATCGTTAAAAAAAACAGTACATCAGTCAAATTGTGTCCATTATAAATAAGGAGGGGCGGCGGCGACCCACTCGCATTTGACTTAGTATTTTCAATATATAAATATATAAAAAAAATTATGCGAAAAATTATAAAAAGAGATTAAACGATCACATTACGAAAATTTAAGCTTTGTAGGGTTGTGAAGGCGGAGGGACTAGGCGGGAAAAGGCGACTCGAAAATATTCAAAAGTCCGCAAACCCGTCTGAGATCATAGCGCATAATAGGACGACCCTGTCTCAACCCTTGCACAATCGAGGCCGAATTTCAAAAATTTTCATTTAAAAAATTAAAACGTTATTCGTGTACGATATAAAAGACGTGGTGGAGCATGGCGCGAACGAACGGTCGCATTAAAACAATTCCGCAATAATAAATAATTGAATACGTTGAGCATGCAAATGGCCTGTTTTCCGTCAATTGTTCCGATCGTATGAGAAGGGACGTGGCGCTAAAAAAATTTTAATAAGGAAAAGTCGCCGCCGCTCGCCCCCGTTACGTTTGGGGACCGGCCTCACGATTATCATAATTATATTATTTAATATATATATATGTATGTATAATATTTACACGCGCGTTATTTACACGAGGCCACACAGCCCTGGGGGGTTTTTCATTTTCATATCACTAAAAATTAACACCTTACAATCTAGGCATGATCATCGTGAAAAACTTACGCACTAGACAAGCAAATAAATTAAATTTTTCCATTACAAACTACAACGGCTGTGTCGACGGAGGAATTCGGCCATCTTCGAAACTTTCCCGAGATTGCCGGTCGTTAGAGTCACGTATATGTTATATATAAAAATACACAATCCGGGGGTGTGATTTTTGGTCAAGTTTCACACAATTCGATGATGGTCAGCGGAGTCCCGTCGTCTTGAATCGTTCACACTTTTGTATAACACTCGATAGCGTTCTATCAACACACACGCATCTTTCTTCGTTTATATATTAATATATTCAATATACACATATAAAAATCAGGCGAATTTGTTATAATAAGTCTTTTTGTCGTACTGAGGGTCGTTACAAGTCCTAGAAGAGCGATCGCTACACTTCCGTCGCGAACGTTTCCGGGTCCGGCCTCAAGTGGTCGCCTATTACGTAAACGCTGGGCGTTTTGTCTCCGCTGTACGCAGGCCTCTTCACCAACGATGCGTCACTGCAACAATTCAAAATAACACGTTAATCATTCGAAAGAACCATTGGGAGTACATAAGAGACATTGCAAAAGGATGGGACGTGCGAAGTACTCACAGAATGAGGATTGTTCATGGTAGGATAGGAAGCCCCCCGGAAAGCAGGACCTTCGCGATTGCAGTTTTGCCTAGTAGTACTAGCTATTGCTAGTACTACTTTACTGGTAGTACAAGCTATTGCTAGTACTACTTTGCTGGTAGTACTAGCTATTGCTAGTACTACTTTGCTGGTAGTACTAGCTATTGCTAGTACTACTTTGCTGGTAGTACTAGCAATAGTACCCAACTAAGGAAGGATTCAGGAAGCTGGAATAGAGTGGGGTACATGTGCGGGATGGTGGGCTCGAAGCTTCGATATGTTGGTAGGATAGGAAAGAGGTTAGAAAAAATTGATATTTACCTGGCCGTGCATAGCGAGTCTGCTGATAACAGGCTGAGCCTCGCGGAGAGCAACCGCGCAGCACTTTCCGTGTTGAGCTGTTTATGGCTGCGTGCTCTGGACAGACCACCGCCTCCTCCTCCACCGCCCTTGCCGGAGCACTCCGACTCGGCGACGCTGATGTTGTGCGCGTTTTGGCACTCGGAAAGCTCCGAGACGTGACTGTTGGACGACGTCACGTTGTTGACGCACTTGCCCCACGTGTTCTTTATCACGTGCGGGTCCCGCTTCGCGAGGGACGCGTGCGCGTTCCGCTCGTTCTGCAGCCGCGCTTCGTGGTCGGCTTCGGCGCGCTGCCTCTTCCGCTTCTTCTTCAGACAAGCGGCGACACCTCCACCGATGACCAGCAACAGTGGTATGCCCACGGCCAGGACGACTATCAACGCTATGTGCTGCGTTGACAGCGCTCCGTCGCCGTCGTCGATGGCCGCTCCGTGAGCCACCCTTCTGGATAGACTACCGGCACCGGCAGCTCCGCCTAACAACACTGTGTCCGTGGACTCGTCACAACGTCGCCCGCCCCAACCGTTCGGGCACGAGCACGTGAAATTGTTCACCCTATTGATGCACGTGCCTCCGTGGAGGCACGGCGACGAAACGCACTCGTCGATGTCCACACTGCAGTCTTTGCCGGTGAACCCGGCGCGGCACGTGCACTTGTAATCGTTGTCTAAGTCGATGCACGTGCCGCCGTTGGAACAAGGTAACGTCCGACACAAGTTAACTTTGGTCTGGCACAAGTTGTCAATGTAACCCGGTACGCACTGGCAGCGGTAGCCGCCGACGAGATCTACACACGTTCCACCGTTCATACACGGCGAGTCGCCGCAATCGTCCTCGTTCGTTTCACAATTATCACCGATGTATCCAGGTTGACATGAACACTTGTGGCCACCTCCGGGCGTCTTCGTGCAGACGCCGTCGTGCTGGCACGGCGACGAAGCACAATCGTCGAGGTCTCGCTCACAGTCTGAGCCCGTGAATTCAGGCGGGCAGGAGCATGTGTATCCTCCGGATCGTTCTCTGCAAGTCCCTCCATGTTTGCACGGATTATCGGCGCAAGTTCTCGAAGGCAATTCGCAATGAGGTCCGTGCCAACCGTCGGGACAGCTGCAATGATGCGTGCTATTGTTTTCGTTGCAGGTACCTCCGTTGAGACAAGGATGTTCAGAGCAGCCGTCGACCCTTTGTTCACAATCGGTGCCCGTGAAGCCTTTGGGACACGAACAAGTGTACGACCCCTGTCCGGTGTTGTAGCACGTGCCGTTGTTCTGGCACGGTCGGTGGTTAGTGCAGAAGTTCAAGTCTTGATTGCAGAAGAGTCCTCCCCAACCTTCGTTGCAGAGGCACTCCCATTTCTTCTGACACGTGCCGTGCATGCATCCAGGATAACGCTCACACTCGTCGCACAGCCTTCCAACCCAGCCGGAGTGACATCTGCGAAAGAGAAACGCTCAAGATTAATAAACTGCAATTCGTGCTCGGTCCGAGAGAGAAGGTATGACCTATAAATAACGAAGTGGGTTCTCGCATATCTCGGGATGCTCGGAGAACATCTTTTTAGCGAACGAGCAGTGGGGCGCAGGAAGGCACCGCGTTCCCACGCCGACCGGGGTCAAGGCGAGGCCGTACCTCCAGCCGCGAAACGATCATCTTCGATCACGCTGCGGCGACAATTAGCAATGCAATTTTTATTAACAAAAAAGGCGGATGGATGAACATAGAAAACGATGAGAATAAAGAGCCGCAGCCGCCTGCTGCCGTCGGACGATCGTTTGAATAGCGTCCGGATGTCGGCCGGATTCTACGAACCCTCCCGAATAAAGAGTTTAAGAGCCCACTGTCTGGAATATATAAAGTGGACCGAGTGGTGCTCAAGTGGACCGGGGCGCCTGCTCGATTATAATAGTCTCGACGATGATCTAAAAATTTTATTTTTTTTCTAAAAAAAAATTTAAGTGACCCGTTTTAAAACGAATATTTCACGTGTTGGCTTCGACTGAAGTAAACGATGGCGGAAACGGCCTCAGGAGCGATCGTCGAGGGAAGCCAGCGGAGCAAAACGGAAACAATGGCCGACCGCAGTCGAGGCGTATGAAAAACGAGCGTGTGTGTCTTACCGTTTATTGCGAACAACACGTCGGAGAATAATAATAAAAGAAAAAAAAAAAACAAGAAGAACGAAAACGCGTACGAATTAATTCGAGATTAACGAGACGAGCGGAATGCGAAGCGAGGCGAGTAACGAGCCCCGGCCACATATTGAATGAAACGAGTGTTGTCGCAGACGTATCGAATCCGATCAATGGACGGCAGATCGTAAACGGAACAAAAAAGAAATGATGCAAGTATGTGTACTCTCTCTCGTCTCTGGCAGCGAGATTCTTGCCGTGGACATCGCCGGGCTCAAACAGGTCCAGGATCGAGGACCGAGTGGACAAAAAGTAAACTAGCGAGCAAGAGGACGCGAAACTACCACGGGACGCAAAAAATGGGCGCCAATCAAATACACACATTCCACATACATCGATTATTTATTTATTTTTATAAAAATATTATTCATGTACAAATTATAACGAAGATCTGTGTCAATGTAATTTTAATTTTAATTTTTAATCATTTGTCGTATTGTGAAAATTTAAATGTATTATTACGCAAAATATCGATTACGAATGATTATTAAAAAATTGCATCAGTATATTAAATATAAATCGAAACTGAAGAAACTCTGATACAATGGCTGCTGAATGAAGTGGAATGTACCACCGAAAGAAGCAGGTGACCGCCAACGTCACTGAACTTCAAGATTTTATTTTCATCGGAGCAATGCGCCGTAATGCGTTTTAATTGGATATAAAACACAACGTCGAATTCAGACTATTCCCGAGTGCGTCGCGAAACCGCACGAAACTCATAAGACGCATCGAACGAAAACAAAAAATCAAAAAATATATACTCACTGGCATTCGTTGGGCTTGTTGCACGAACCGTGTTCCGCATCACACCCGGGCAGGCAGCGGGCTGTGGACAAACAAGAAACATTGTTAAAAAAAAAATACACACATCGAATCAAAAAATGAAACATATTGGCGACAGAGACGCCGTTTTAAATTTGTTTGAGCGCGTGGGGCAATAATGCATTCGGCGATGACTAAAAATAATATCGCGTGCACTTTTGCATCACGCTGATGCGTCTGCTTCTTACGTCTAAAAATGTACGTAAAAACGAAACGCAAAATTCGCGACGCACTCGAATGCGTGCATAATTTTTTTTTTTTCACGTCAACAACGGGTCGATGATTCGTCCGCGTTTCGATCACGATACGATGATTTCTTATAAACGGTATTGAGTTCGAAATAGACTCGGCGCGCGTAAACGCGAAGAAAACATAAAGGCGTTGATGTATCTATTCCTTTGCGGCAGGCGATAGTGACTTCATCGAAGCCCGCCTAGAAATAATAACTGTTGGCTATTTCTGAGCGTTAACGCACAATCGATTTGTGAGTGAATCTAAATAAGCTAGATCCGAATTGAGTTGTCATTGGGTATGTGGAGCTTTTCCGAAAACGTAAAGTCAGTCATCGCCGCGATGCGTAATCAAACAGTCGGCTGGTTAGCGTCAAACGCGTGTATCTATTTCTCCTGGGTTAAAATTCCTCGGAGTGTTCTAGGCCAACTCTATTTGTTTACAATTTTGTTTAGATAGGTTAGATCGAACAGATATTGAGTCAAGGTTGTTAAAGTATACGTAATCTTTTCGATTCTATTTCGATCTGAAAACAATAATCAAAAAGAACGGAGCGAACGAACGTTTTACACTTTAGATCCAAACAAAAAATAACGGTCGTGTGATAACAACGCGAAAAAGACCGTTACGAAGCGTATACAAATCGCTCGTGTCCCCCTATGCCAATGGGCATCGAAAGCAATAGGGTTGTTTCAATGTACACACGTCGGGTAAGTCGACCCGTGTCAATGTACTGTGACGCGACAACGGTGCACCCAGAATTGCATAAATGTACAATTATAATTTTTCAATTCAGTTTTCGCGTCGAATTCAACGATTAGTCGGTTCTAAGGAATACGAAGTCCTCGGCTCGCCGGCGGTTATCCTTCGGCGGTGGCCAAGAGGTCGCCGGAGCATAACGAATGCACATCTGCCCGAGCACACCTCACCCATAACCGAGTAACCCTTCATTCTCTCGTGATAAAAAACGCGGCTAGGATAACTAACCTTTGTTTCGAAAATGAAGTTGATGAAAGGACTCTGGCGACAAGTGTCACTGACACTGCCACGGGTGAGCTGCAATTGGGATGTGTGCACGCGTCGAGTCAATTGAATTAATTAATTGTATTTTCGAAATGTTTTAACGAGTTTCGTTGGTGTTGTCGAAACAACACTTGCTCCGCAGTGCAAGACCGGTGTTAGTATCGGAGACGCGCGCTCGTCTAAATTTAAACCGGTCGAGACAAAAACCAAAAGGACCAATTAAGATTTATGTACTGTGGGGAAGGAAGGTACGATCGCCGAATAAACCACCGGATGCGTGGTCTTTTTGGAGTTGACGAAAAACGCGGGAGGGCGTGACCCGAAATTGACCTCGCATCGGCCGAAAAAATAATCGTGGTCGATTATACGACACAGTTGATTTGTTATAGACGCTGTTCCGTCTGTGTCGGTTTTTTTTCGTTGTTGTTTGTTGTCGATCTGATGAAGCAGTTGTTCCTGGGCGATGGTTCAGGTAGCGACCTTCCCACGCCGCGAGCCTTTTGTTGCACGCGGGAGACCCATTCACCTAACATGCCCCGTCTCTACACCGATATACACACAGACTGCCTTCGCAGCTTCCCATTCTCATCATGCAACTACCGATTCATTTTTTATCGAGTGTTTATCGCCGGCCAACAAAACACATAATCGGAACCATTTCCTATGAGAAAAGCGGCGAAGGGTTGTTCGTTTCGCTAATATCGCATGCGAGAGAAATCTTTCGCATGCGAAACGAAAACAAACAGGACTATATAGGAAGGACTTTAATGCGATCGTATCACGCCAGAACGGGCGCCGTTCGCAGATCGAACAGCGAAAACATCGCGTTTTTTCCTCCGATTTTCAGAAAATGGTCTTTAGCAATAATAACAGGAGGCAGGAGAGGAGAAGCGCGGCGGTCAGTTTGCGGCTCGACGGCCAGATGTAATGGCTACTTAATGGCCTCAAACTGTGTGGGAACCAACCTCAACGCGGGTCCCTGGACCGGTTGATATCGCCTTTGAAGGACTAAAGGTCGAACGACGAATTACTTCTCGGGAACGGGAAAAAAACGACAGCCATAGTTCACTCAATTGTCCGAATAAAGTGCGGCTCAATTATACGACACGCGAAGGAGATAGCGACCTTCGCACGGTCGAAACGATATCGTCGCGAAAAAAAAAACTACACAGAACGGAAGGATGTAAAAATTAATCCGGTTGGTTTTTTTGTCGATTTTGTTTAGAAAACGAGCGGACGGCGATGACGAACGAGAGCGGAGCCGGGCGAGATAATGAGGAAGAGAAATTAAAAATGTTCACACGATCGCGTCAATTTGCGGCCGGAATTCATTAGCCGAGATGAATTGTGCACTGTCTCTGTTACCCATACGTGTCCGATGCTCCAATTCGAAGGAGCACGATTCCGTACGGTACCGTCGCCACGACTCATCGCCGAATCGAAGCTCTCTTCCGTGTTCTTTCGGCACGGCCGCTCAAGCAAAAGAACCGAACGTTGTAACATGAACACACTTACGTTTTTGGCAATAATCTCCCTGCCAACCGGAGAAGCAGATGCGTTCTCCGGTCGGGGAGCAGGTGAAGTGGCCGAACGCGTCGTCTCTCGGCCTGCAGAGGTTTGAGCACCCTTGGCCGTAGTAATGGGCGTCGCAAGTGACCCTGTACTCGTATTCGAGAACCCGCCTGCCATCAGCAGACTGATGCACGTCGGGCTGCCACTGTTCTGAGACTCCGAGCCACGATTGTTTGCTCATACGAGTTATCAGCGTGTCGCTGGATCCACCTGTAAAACACAAAAACAACATTAATATCACACGATCGAGTTACAAAACGACAGACACGCCTCTGGCCAAACTAGATCTAGCACAAAAAGGAGGTGGTCGATTGAGGTGTTGAAGTGCAGAAGTCGTCAGCTCGACCACACGTCTGTATTCCCACGCTGCCCGAGGCGGCGCTACTGCCCCGGAAGAAAAACCGGACCGCGGCAATAATTTTACGATATATGCGTTAAATCAAACTACACGGTTACGACTCGCATTTTAGCGTCGGACAAACGAGACTTTTTATTCGCGTGAGCGAACTGGATCCAGATGATGAACGCGGAACGGATGTCCGTATCGATGTGTCCTTCGAGGTCTGAGTGCTCCTAGGTCTATATAAATCTGCGGACGGATTCGAGAGCGGGCAATCAAAGGGATTGATCGCCAAGGAGCGGACATCGGCGGTCGGATGTGTGCGTCGGATGCTTATCTACTAGGCTGATGAATTGAGTCGTCGAAGTCCTAGACGGGCATCGAGAGCGAGGCCATGGGAATTCGATTCAAAAGTGGCTCCGATACCAATATGCTACCAAACGGTCGAATTCGGACAGACGCCGGGGCATAAATAATGCCGAAAACTATAAAACACGAGCGGGCCAGGTAATTCCGTGGTCTGGTAGCGGAGGCATTCCGTCTTGTATGAGGGGCGGTGAGGTATATATACTGTGGGATAATAAGTAATTATGAGCGGAGATGAGATGAGATCGGCAGACTGGTTTTGTAAGATAAAAATAAAATTGAAATAAACAGAAACATATATATGAACCGAGGAGCAGACTGGCAGAGAAAGAGTTGTATACTGAAGCACAACGTATTGGAATAAATCAATTTGCGCGCTTTCGCTGTTACAACAACGGAATTATGATTATGCTACAAAGAATTAAGTATATCTTTATTATTAAAAAAAAAAACTACCGGCGATCGTTACATATTATATAAACTTTCTCACGCGATTTCATACATGAAAAATGGAAATTTTCCGAATTTTTTTTTCAGTTCCGATAAATGAAAAAAGACATCCAATTTGAAGCTAACACGATGATGAATCGTCAAACGAATTACGCACAATCGTGCCTTACGAACTTGGGCCACGAGGCCCGCAGGCTTTCGAGCCACCGCTACCGACCGTGCTTTTTAATATTCTAAGATAATTCGACGGGCGAGCTTTCGGTGGAGCTTTTCGGCGCCCGAGGCCACGGCCACACGACCAGTTGTTGTTCCTCTTCTTGTACAACATCTCCGGACCTTCGGACACAACACGCAACGGTATTGTTTGTGCGATCATCGTCTGGGTCTCTAATAGACGGTACGGGCCCCGGGGCCTATCCGACTTTTTGTAGGAGAGATTTCATTCACGGATCGTACGAATTTATATGTCCGATGAAAAACGAAAGCTATCCCGAAAGGAAAACCGAAGGCACAGATGTTTGGACGTCATGCAACCGCGATCGATACACGAAACCTTAAAAACGTTCGTTTACCTCTTCCTATACGAGAAATTTGCATGTACAGGGTCGGATTTGTATACGATTAATGATTTTTGTCGTATAAGTAAAACGTTATGCGTAACTGAATTTCACGGTTTCGATTCAAAAATACACGAGACAGAAAGAACTGATATGAATTGGGGTGATCTATATTTGAATGCAGACAAAAAAGTTTGAAGAAAATAAAACAATAAAATCTCGACGCTCACTTCACGTCATCCGAAGCAGTTGAGAATGACGTGGTTAAAGTTTAATTATTATTTGAAATTAACCGATTAAATTGAGAGAAGTTCCGAAATATTATATAAACACTTTCTGCAATGATGTACGTCAAAGTGAGAGTTGTAAAAAATGCCATATGTTAAAAATTTAATTGACACAAATTTCGAATAGTAATGAACGCGGCGTGAATGTTAAAAGCTACGTTATTAAAATGAATTTCAATAAATTTGCCCGATAGACGTTTCGTATTAAAAACTGGCAGTCGCTTCCACGCCCGACGCCGTACATATTTATACTACTGTAACGCAAAAACACAATCGACTTCAACATTATAAACGGACAGTATCTAAGATCGGTGATATATGTTTCGAATGATTATAGGTTATAATATGAACGATGATCCACGACGCCTCCTAAATCCAATTATACCAAAATCAAATTTGGTACACGGAGACGGGGCTGGACGTTGTTGTTGCTCATCTACCCGAAGCACGAGAATCATATTAAATGGTAGGAAGGATAATTAAGAATTCTTGGGATCTGTGAATCCGAATATGGGCGTTTAGGTGGTATGGCTCGGTGGGCGGGTCTGGGAAAAGGTTCGAGCTTCTGCCCGTCGGTCCGGCATCGTGTTCATTTTTTTCCCTCGTATAATATTATTACTTTTAACCGATTCTATATAATGAGTGTGGCCCGACAAGCCGACCGCAATCCGTTTCGCCGATCGTTATTGGTCTGCGTGGAGGACGAAAAAAAATTTGGGAAAAAATCGTGTTGCGGTAGGAAGTACGGGCAGACGAGCGTATCGAGGCGAAATATCCCACCGTATGCAGATTATATAAAACGTCCGCAATGCGTTCGCAGATTTTCTCGTAGGAGGCAGATGTTCCGTACACACAAAAGCCGCGAAGGAGGAGCGGGTATGAGGAAAACGTGTACCGAAAAGATAGAGCGAGACACCCCCGAAGAATATGGCAGCGAGGGAAACAAAAGTTGGCAAGTCAAACAATTGCGCAAGAAAACGTTATCGCTACAATAGAAAAATTCACGATTGTTGTTGCGAACAAGTCTCTCTCGCGCTGGAATTCTTTTGTCGAAGGAACATCTTGCGCAAAGTCCCGATCCGGCGCACACCTGGCTTTTTCTCGACGCTCAAAGTCAACATCGTCCTTATGGACACGAATCGTTCGAGGCATATTTGCGCTTTATATTCTCAGATATTGTACAAACAACAAACATACCCCAACGGACCGATACGGCACGAGGAAATGTTACGGATAGTTTTCCAACGAAACACAAACCGTTTTCGACACAACAAAATTGAATTATTAACATCGCGTCCCGAAAGAACCGTTCGCGTGTGTAGCATTATTTTAGTTCAACACGTGTGTTGCCGCATAAACAAAAATCAAAACGTATGATGAGATAATAAACGCAGAGCACTTCCTTTGATAGACGCTACTTATGAGCGGTCTAATTATAAAAGGGTGACGTGAAAAGATCCAGATTGAGGAGTCGCCCATGTTGAGGTGGGCTCGTGGAAGAATCCCACGTACCGGAAGAGGATGCAGGAAGACCCGGTGACAGATGCAAGACACATGGCTCGATATAACAGAAGCTTGATCATCATCACGCTTTTTTCGCGTCGGCTCTTTCCCAACACCTAACGGGGCCGCGGCTAAAACGGCCGTTTAAAACGCCATCATTAGCCGAGACAATGTCCCCGAATCGCAATTATATGCGTGCGCGCATAAAAAAAGAGACAATCGAAACCGAGCGATCCGCATTTTTTTCTCGATTCCCATAAGATTGAAAAGAGCCAGACTGATGAACGGAGAAT
>JAOXNN020000067.1:681613-740163 GCA_028571205.2 Hydropsyche betteni | reverse complement strand
AGATAGTGGAGAAAACATGTGCAATCCAGTAATCCGAACATTCCAATAATCCGGCACCCTCTAGTTTTTAATAGTACAGGATTGGTGAGATTCTACTGTATATTTCGCTTCCATTCTGAATCAGTAGTTGAGTACCTGAAAGTAACCGAAACACGACATTTATAAAGCAAAAGCAAAAAAAAAAATCATAGAGCAATAGATAAAATTTTCAATATGTATGTTCAGTTATTTATTTAGCAATAAATGTAATATTATTTGCTAATCTACTTCTTTTTGCTGTTTGGGAGAATTCATTTATTTAAAATTTATTATTTCCATTTGTTTGTTTATAAATATTATAATATTACCTACATTATTTTCTGACTGAAAATGGGAACGAAAAATTTTAGGTAGAGTGAGGAATCTAATTTGAATAGTTTTTATACTATTACTCTTTCGAATTATTGATAAAGTAATCGTGCATTTATTTTGAAGATAAGCGATATTTATTCGGATAACTTTCTTGATTTTAAAAACATGGTTCTTTCTGATTTTCGCAACCTTTTTTCGCTCACGTACCAAAATTTTCAAATATTTCTAGCATCAGCCGTACCAAATAAATTTAAATATCCAACAACGCTCTTGAAAATTTCATTTTTCATATTTTGAGCATTTATATACTATTTCGATCCTTTTACTACATAACATCTGATAATTTTCAATAAATCATAGATTACATTCATCACCAGCCGATCTAACAACTCATTCCCTCCACGCCACCAAACAAAACATCATCAACTCCCACAACCTCCAAAGCAGCCTCCAATCCCCAAGCCCGAAGTAAACAAACACCAATCCTCGCATTTAAAAAACCTCATTTTCCAGCAGTAAACAAGCGTCGTGCGTAAAGCTCGTACTGTTTTTCGACGCCGGGCAGGTGACGCCATTTCGGGGCAGCTGCAGGTCGGAAGGTGCACCGAGCACGTGGTCGCGATGTCGCTCACAATGAGCACGTGCTCGGATTCGCGCGGATTCAGCTCGATTCGTTTGGCTGTGGTGTTTGGGCTGGTGATGCAAAAATCGGCAGGTTCATAGGTCGAAGGGGTCGCCCGGAATCGACGCTCGATTGCAAGCGGATCGATGGATGTTTTGATATGACTGATATGAGTATTGGAAATGTCTGTTTTTGATTGGAACGGGTATTTCGATATCGATGTGATGTTTATTCAGGAATGTATCAAGTAATTTTTCACTGAGAAAAGTTTCAGTTTTTTATAATTTTTTGAATTTTCAAGATTTTTTTCGTTTAATACCATAAATGTTCAACTACGGTTCTATAGTTTTTTGAATGGTGTGTCAACGATTTTTCTATTTCCAAATAGTTCGTGGGTTAATGAAATATAAAAAAAATTCAATTTCAAAATAATCATTATCTTCTCTTCGTTTTAGATCAGGGATGAGCAAACTTTTGTATATTGAAAATTTATTTATTTGCGCGGAACTTGATCTATACGTGTTTGAATAAAGTTGTGAATTATTAAGAGGGTGCATAAATTAATGAATCAAAATATAAATGGGGAATAATAAATGTGTATTTGAATAAATTGAATTATTTTGATTATGAAAAAATATCTAATTCAACTGGATAATTTTGCAAGTTATTTTTAAATAACTCAATGTTGTTCATCGCTATTTTAGATCCCTTTTATGTAGGGGATTATCTCAATTAATTTTGAAATTTATTTGATGTTCGGTTTGCAAGGCTAATTTTATTGTGATACTTCTCGTATCCGACATTTATTAACGGAGCATAAAAATCCGATACACAAAACCAAATAACAAACATACAATTATCGATTAATTTCACTTTTTTGTTCTAGCCGGATACGCCGATTTCTTTGTTTTGCCGTAAATTTCGTCGAAAGTAATCTGATTTTCACCGTGGCGTTGTTATGTACAATTTTTTTTTCATTTCATTCATCGCAAATCGATTTGAAAAGCTGTTGTTTTCGCCGCATCACACGGCCGTCTATTATATCGCCGAAATCAATCTCTCGAATTAATTTCTCACATAATTTCTTCTAAATGCAAATCGAGGCTTTTCGTGATTCGCTTCATTTGAGAAAAAAATTTGGTAAGAAACAATTTTCGAAAAAAAAAATCGTTCACATGTGGAGTTTTTTTTTAATTGTATGCAGGAAAAGATTTTTACCAATATGATGAAAATACTGAACCCATCTCTAGCTGATTGATATTATTTAGTTCAATGGGTCAGATCATTTAATTTAAATATTCGTTATTTCATAGTATATATTATTTAGGTATCATTGATAATCGATTAAAATTAATAAAAAACTAAAAACTCGTGATTTTTAATTAAAAAATAGTCATGTCGAATCATCAATTAAACGTTTCTGCTATAAAGATCTCATCGATTTTTTAAAGTTGTAAACATATTCACACCTTTGTTTCCCTACACATAAAACACAATGAAGCTATTCTGATTCATTGTAAATTGTATACGCACGGTTTTACACGATGCAATTTGTCTCGGTGCAAAAGTGCCAATTAATTCACCACTTCGTGTCGATCGTAA
Organism: Hydropsyche betteni; assembly: GCA_028571205.2. Classification (NCBI taxonomy): domain Eukaryota; kingdom Metazoa; phylum Arthropoda; class Insecta; order Trichoptera; family Hydropsychidae; genus Hydropsyche; species Hydropsyche betteni. The sequence goes on along the minus strand of JAOXNN020000067.1, from coordinate 737,588 downwards.
TGTCAGCCTTATTTGCATAAGAGTTATGAATTATCGCAACTGTTATGCCAATCGATTATGCGGAACTCAACTGTCGTACGCACCCCTGTTTGCATTTTGAAAATAGCTCCGCATCGAGAGGATACAATATTTTTGTTTGTCCAACAGTGGATGCAAATTAATTCAAACCCGCTGCGACTTTTCCAATTAACTTTTCAATTTGAAAAAAATAACGAACTCGTCCCTGTATAATCCCCGTCGCAATTTCGGTTTGAATTAAAAGCGTTCCCGGGAATGTTGTTTTTTAATATGCGGCTTTACACTCGCGCCAAGACTTTATCGAGTTCAATTTCGTACGGGACTCGCCTCGTCCTTTTATCTCCTGGACGTTTCCCTTAGTGCAAATTGCGTCCTTAACTTTCGTTTATCGTCCCCGGACGTTTCAGCTGAAAATGAAAATTACCGGCACGTGCCGCAGTAACTTTTCGCCAAAATATACGGCGGCGGATAATTAAAAAAAAAATCCTAATATATTGGCCACTTTATATGAGAGCTCGTTTAGAATTGAAACATGCGGTTTGCATATTTTAGCGGTTTTTTTCGCGTGTGCATTAGTGTTTTAATTGAAATTCACGCGACAAAAGGTGCACCGATATACATATTAATGCATTTTTTTGAAAATAGAATGTGTTTTTTTTTCGAATGTGACTAAAGCGCATCTCGGCCGCGCTTCAATATGCATGACCCAGATGTTCTTTGCGCGGGCGCAAAAAATTCAGGATACTCGTTTCTTTGTACCGAATTGTAAGAAATAATATCGGAAAAAATACATATATAACATTGTCGTAAGACTGGCAGATGTCTTGTACACGTCGGTAAACACACCTTCTCGTATCGATCATGAATAGTGGATATAAGGAAGCGTTTGTGCTTCACTATGGCACGTGCCTCAACCCTATCTTTCAGATTGCCGCACTTATTGTAGGAGTTGGCTTTTATGTGCATTCAAAGCGTTTCTTGTAAATGTGTTAGCCTACAATTATTCATGGTTCATTCGAACGCATATTGTTTAAAAAAAGATGCATTTTAATTGTTTCCTTGTAAAAAAAAATCAGAATAAAAAAATCATTCTCAATTCCGAAATTTAGTAAACAACGATAAACGGAGGAAGCTACTGAATATTTCAAGAACACGCATTACCAGCCATAAAAATATTTTCACAAAATTAACCAGTCGCGTAACCGCTCGTTTGCTCGATCGAAATTAGCCTCGGCCGAAAGTTGTCAACTTCCAACAGTGTCTCGCGCATTAAACGACATAATTTCGGAAACCTCAATAAATAAAAGGGCGTGACGGTGCCCACGAAATAGCACCTGCCCAAAGCCGATAAGGGCCACGTCTTACCATAAGGCACGAGCACGGACAGCTGCACACACCTAGCGCACGAACTATGCACAGAGAGCGCACTCGGGTACTTGCACTCATCTTTCGCCAGTTGCAATATGCTCTCTCTAATTTTTGGACAGACTCTCTAGTCGGTGTGTCCCTCCTGCTCCCTCACCTGCCCGCCGTTTTGGCCCCGTCGTTTTATGTGCATTGAAAAACTACCAAACACCTTGTCGCGGCCAGGTTGTGCGCCAGGTTTATTAAAGCCAAAAAATGGCAGGTGAGACGGTGCTCGCTCGGTCGCGTTTTACTTTTGTGTGGCTCTCTTCATTATGTGTGTTTTTTTCGCGTCTCTTGCCCTTTCGAATGCTTCGGGTATCAGTGCTTTGGTAGATGGCTCCCGATGGGAAGCCGTCGAAGTGGTCCACGTGTCCAGCGGCACGTCTCCGATTTCTATTGAAAAAATGAGTCTCATCTGTTCTGTGTAATACAAACTATCTTTATGATTTATATTCAATTAATATTTTTCAGATAATGATCGTTTTCGCATACGGAGAAAGCGGTGAAAAGAATTTTTGCATATCAATGAATCATGTACGATTTAAATCGTGATTCAATTAGTGGCGTTATAAATTATTTCTTCGAGAGTTTAGATCATCAGATTTACGTCACTGAAACACCATTGATACCGTCATTAAGAATTCAAAGCAAACACCATTATACACAACCGAAGATAATTATAGATAATAAGATACTCTGTCACGCCATTTGCTCGAGGTCGCCCCAAGGTTTGTTTCAGTTTTGCAGAATCAAATGTGGGATGCTCCAGCGAAGAAGTGTGTTATCGGACCGAAAACGTGGTCGCCAGAATTTGCTAATGGAAAACCGCAGACTTTGCAAAAATAGAAGTCTTCTAGGTCCGACAACGGTGACGTGAGACCGGCAACGAGGTCGTCACCGCAGTTTTAACAAATGGGAAATCTTTCGAATCAATGCGTCATCATCGATGGAAACAATCAGTTTTTCCCACATCAGTCCTTTTTTGTTGTACGTATGAAACGGTAGCACCTTTTCGCGTTTGTTTATGCACTTTTGCACTTTTTGTCGTGCATCTATTGTCGTGGTTGATTCTTATGAGTTGCAGATGCACTCTCGACAATGGTGTGTCTTCCTTCCGATTGATTGTTATATGGAACGGTGTTTATTTATTTGTTCAGGCAAACCCTTTACGGTTCCGTTACATAAACACGGTTCATCTTATCTCTGTGAGACTATGTTACTGTTTTATGTTAGGGTTGCGTCATATAGATTATAATTATTTTAAATATTGCAATAAAAAAATCGTTTTAAAAAACATGATTGCCTTCACAATTAGAATCATGATCTTGCGAAAATTTAAATTATGAAAAAATATTCTTTTCATTCTCGATAATAAAGAAGCGATGAACCATTTTCCGGATGCGCAAAAACCTCCTATTATAAAAACACAATAAAGTATGATTACACCCATTCAATGTTTCGTCTTCACAAAAGCCCTGTTCTTATTCTTTACGATTGTTGAAGATGCCCGGTGTTTTCCTCCAGATCAACCCTTCCCTTACACCATTGATTTACGTCTATCGTCCATATCATCCGAAAGGTGCGCCATCGAGAAAGGTGTTCATCCAAACGCACACTTCCGACCCGAGACGTTAAAGGTGTTCATCTTCCAAATCATTCGCACCTTTTCCGTCGATACCAAGACCCTTTCAATTATGCAAGCGATAAACTAAAAATCACAACTCATAAAATAATACGACTTCCTTCCTCGCGAAACCCTCTATTGGTTTTTATCTGCGTGATCTTTTTCGTGGGTTTTGGATTTGATTTTACGACCTTCCGAATGTCTTAGATTCCGAAATGATTTCGTGACTGTGTGGAGTTAGTTAAAGGGCGAGCACGAGACCAGATGCAGCTCGCATTAATTATCAATTTCCGTTCTTTATTTAGGTGCCAAGAAAGTCTTGATGACGCGCAATTGGCGCTCGTTAGCCCTAAAGTGGATCCTACTTATTAGACCATCCTGGTGCGGCGTACGCCACCATCTTAATCAATGGATTTCAAAGAAATGACGTCGTAATCAGGATGAGGAAGGACGTAAAACCGACCAGGGAATGCGGCGCATTATTACTCATAATCTTATGTAAACACATGGAGTTGCTTTTTAAAAACAGAAGCACCTCTTCGGAGTGTCTCATAAATTTTCATTTTATCTATTCTCGAGAGCGATTCTGCACAACGGTGCCGATAGAGTCACGTACTTGCCGAATTGTCGGAGACGATTTCGGCGGGAAGACTTTTTTGACTTTTTCCCCCCGACACGTTTTTCGTCCGCGGTTTTACTACCGAATCGGAAAGAGGAGGTCCGCGGTGGTAAAAAGCGAAGAGGCCACATGTGTCCCAAAGCCGACATGCTCCAAAGACCAAGAACTCGTTCGTGATCGCTCGGCCAGCTCCGGGCGCGTGGCTCCATTGACTGCAGACGAGGCCAAACTATGTTCGTTTTTTTTTTTATCATCATCATTATTATTTTACCTCTCTTTTATTATGTGCTTTATTTTTTTCGGCTTTATATCGGCCATTGTGTTGTTTGTTGCGTCGCGCGGACCAGCCCTCCGGGGCATTTACGCGGCGGAGCGGTCACTAAGTTCTAGAATTTCGTAGAATAATATTTTTTTTATTAGAAGGTCGATGAATTTGTTTTCAGAAGATGTTGATGTGTTAACATGTTAAGATGTCGAATATTTGTTTATTAAAAAAAAATGTTTTTATAATAAAAAAAAATAAGAAAGATTGAGTGAATGATGAAATCAAATAGTTGCAAAGAGAAAATTAGATGAAAAAAATATTTTTCTTCAATAATAAATAGTGAGTAATTGCATTTAATAATCATGATCAAAATGACTGCTCTTTTCATTTCAAAACACAAAAATCCTGCAACTTACTGACCACCTTACACACTCGAGTTGAACCGTCGCTTCCAGCATCTCCGTTTTACAATACAAAGCGCTACGATTAATTATCCCGTATGATTCATTTCGTATCAAATCGCATACCTAAAAAAAGATCTTTTTTTCCATTTAGACCGGTCCGTTGCTTTTTCGGTAGCCTAATTGGAGCTTATTTGTTTAGGCCCAGAAGTGGACCGGTCGGCGTTGACCGCGACGCCTTATCGGCGTCGTGTAATCGATCACTTTTATTGATCCAGTCATTTGTCGTGATCTGAACGATCAATCTGAGACGTCTATATCAATCCTGAATCGAATGAATGGATTCAGTCGAGATTGTGAGGTTTTATCGAGGCGTTTTCCTTATTTGAAGTTTCATTCAAAGTGGTTAGATTTCGTTTGATCAATCGAATTTTTTAAAGCGTTTTCCCCATTTTCACGGTCGCTTGAAGTTTCTTCGAAACTGTTTAGATTTCCGTTCGAGATTTTTTCCTGTATCATTGTATGTTTGTACATCCTTCGGTGTGAATTCGTACATCAATTACGTACGCAAATATTTTTCGCGATCGCCGAGCGTAAAATTAATTCACAAATCATCTTTATGGCTGCTATCAAATATTCCCTATATATAGATTTTATAACTGTTCGATATGATTTCGTTGCTTCGCTATCGTGATTTAATATTTGAATGAATATTAACTAGACTGTTTTAAATTTTAATGGCGATTTTTTTTTATCAGTTACATCATTTTCGGCATAATGCTTTATAAATTCGTGGTACGTTAATAATCACATTGTGATTATCGTAATCTATGCGGCTTGATTATTAAAAATATTATTTACAGTGTCTACATTGTTTAAAATTTGATAACAGATATGTAATAAAATATCCATATTAAATTACCCAAAATAATACAGAAGTGAACATAATTCAAATTTACAAACGACTTAAGTACTGGTTTAAATCAACCTCATATGAGTTTCTACGATTCTTTTCACGACAAAAAACATTCACATTAACCAGGAAAAAATAATTAACGCCTTCGATTCCATACAACAAATTTACAGTTTCCCCATTAATTTATGCACCCCTTTGAGATCCGTGTCTTATATGTGTGTCAAGTGGCCTTGGTTTGGTCCCCCTTCGTTCATTAGTGGCCTATTTAGGCCTTCCTTTCCACGTTCCATGGAAAAATTTCGATTTTCCGCCAAAATCAAGGCCATCATCCATCGACAATCACGTTCAATGCTAAATTTTGATTTTTTAACATAAATTCCTATAATGTTTGCTCCAAAAGGAAGTTCCATTTCCATTCTTCGATATCCAAACGAATCTTTCACAACCATACCAAAGATTTAGAACCATCATCAACGCGAAACATCGGCTACTCGCGACCGGAAGGTTTCGGACGCGTCGCGGCCGTTATCTCCCTTATCCTTCGCCGGATTTCTTTCAAATTTTTTCCATGATGAAGAAGAAGACTCAGACGGTTCCTCGACCCCACTCTTGAAGGGGTCTCGAGCTGGTGAATGGTGTATGTGGCGGGGGTCTCCAGCCGCCGTGACGGGCACCGTTCCGTTGAAAGGACGCGCCTGACGCCACCGACCAAAACCCAACGACGCAACTGGAAAACAACACTGAAATATATGATTCTTCTGCCTTGGGAGGATCGTGTTATGCAGAAGGATCGGGTGAAATATCGGTATTAATACGTAAAATGTATTAAAGCTGTGTATATACGTGTTTCGTTTCCACTTCAGGCCGTGCACGCGATACGGTCGAGTAGCTCTATTAAAAATTAAGAGATAGTCGGCAAAACATCGTTAAAAAGCTGCGGTTACAAACCCGAGGTGTTATCGAAAAGTTTCCCAGTTACACGTGAATTCTAATTGCGAAGACTCGAGCCGGCTCTAATTGACATCCATGTATCATTCGGTACAAAGAGCCACGCTAGAGAAAATTCAAATTCGGATTTTTTTACGTAATTGTACGCACGCGATTTTTATATTTTTTCGGCGTTAAATATATGGGACTGGCGACACATTTATCCTAGTCGGTGTCGCTATAAATTTCGCGCACTTCAAAATTGCAATGTTTTCAAAATAAAGTACCGAGATGTATTATTTTGTTTATTGCGTAGTTCCAAAAAAATCAGTGATCAAAACATATCATTGGAGACCGAAACGCGTAACACGCTCGATTTGCCCTACACACAAGTTTCACTTAGAAAACGGCCCGATATGTGTGTCAAGTAAACGAACTGTATTGGGTTCGGGCCGATTTTTTTGCAATTATTTTTTTTCAGTCACAATAATATTTTGGCGTGCTTCCTAAGTCCTCGTTTGCGAAATTTTGGCTCGGCATACTTTTTTCGGAAGCGTGCCTCGCGAATTTATTGGCGCATTCTCGTAAAGAAATGTGTCGTTCGTACGCCAGTAACTAATCTCTATTTATGTCGGTATCGTGAATTTCAAACTTTGACGTTCCGAATTGACGTTTTTTCTTTTCGTGTTATTGTTTTGGATCCGAGTTCTGTTTTTGTGATTAATTGTTCGCGAAGAGAGCGAGTTTTGATTAATTCGCTGTCGATTTGTTAATGAAAGTAAATTGTGTTCGATTTATCATTCAATTATGTTTCGATTTTATATGGATTTATTTTGTGTGATGGATTTGAAAAAAGGTGTGTTAGTGATTTATCGAATGTGTTTTCAATGGGAAAATAAATTTAAATTGTGTAATAATGTCAAGGAAAAGTGTTTTTCTGGAAAAAATGTTAACTGACGTTTAATTGAAAAGAATTCTTATAATGACTCAGTTTCATATATCTACTGTTTTGCCTGTGAAGCTTCAAAGTTGATATTTCAATGGCTCTATTCATTATGAATAAACAAACTTCCAAATAATAAATATTATGTTTTCAATGAATAAACACGAAAGCATCCAAAGATCATCATCGAAAAATTTATTCTGAGAATCCATAAAATTTTCCGAAGTTTTCATAACACAAATACCTCACAAGTGACAACAGTTTTTCCGAGAAAATCCCAACTAACCGTTTGGCCAACCGTCAAAAATTCATTTCCTTCCGACTGTTCGGCAACCGATTGCGAATTCCACATTGCCGATTTCCAAAATTCCCGGAACAGAACGACTGATCTCCGTTTCTAGTCCGTTGTGGAAAAGTCATCCGATGACTGGCACACGATTTTCACCAGATTCCTCCATTTCAGGAAGACTAAACACCCATAGCAACAAATGGCGTGCAATACGGTTCGATTACGTGCTTCTCGGCAATTATCGGCAAATTATTGAGCCGGTGTGGCCCGAATCGTATAGGAGAGATGATAATTTATCGCGGCTCGATCTAACACCATAAATCATTCAAATTAGGGATCGATTACAGAGGTTCGGGTGAATGAGCCGTGCGTGCCACATATAATTGGAGGATCCGATTTTCTCGAGATAAAACCGGGAGCTCGAATGAAATGGCCGGACGTTGGTTTTGCTGTATGGTAATTTTGTGGGGATGGCGTGTGAGTGCTCATGTGCTTTAAATTTGAAAGTTCGAGGAAGTCGTTGTTGGAAAATTTTGTTCGAGTTACCACTGAACATTTTTTGTCATGAGATTTTAATTGTCTTTGATGTGGTTTGTGGAGAATCGTATGATTGATCCATATCGCGTGATCTTCAGGAAGTATCGTAATTTCATTCCAGTTCAGATTATTTAATTGAACCGTTCATATCTTCCGATAATTTGCAAACGTTGAATAATTCATTGGAAATCTTTCTCATAAGGGGGCGAATCGTTACCGGATCATCATATTGCAAAGCGTATGGCGTGCACCGAATTATAGCAATTTATGCACCTTTGAATTAAAACGTATAATAAATTCGGCCATACATAATACGATGATGAGTGGCAAGGCCTTGGGTCATAAAACACACAAACGCGAATTTTTCCAAATTTACATACGCTTCACATGCATCCGTATTTTAAAACAAAAAACGAAAACACGTAACGAAATCGAATTGAAATTCAAACTACATACAATTTCATCCGAAAACCGGGCCGAATTATTGACATAGTTGATCGCAATTTTTGCGCTTACATGTAAAGTGAGCTTACGTAAATTCCACTAAATATAGGATGTGTAAGCATAGTTCAATGAACCTAATACTTTGTACCGAATTGCGTGCTTTGGCTTAGTAACATTGACCTTATGAGCTAGCTAGCTTTACACGCATACTTTACAAGGATTGTATGAAAAATCGTGACATGTCCGCGCTGTAAAACATTTTTTTATTATAACCACGATGATTCTATATAAATTTTTCGCCGATCGATTTTGTACACTTCTGAGCGGAATATTATTTCCACAATATAAAGGCACTGAATGATAATGACGAGCTTCATTATACACATTCGGAACTTTGTGCCGAAACTTTGTTTGCCTGTCCATATAAATTAGTTTTATTGTCCGAGCGAATGGAAAAAATATAAACACAAACGAATCTTGAAAATCACACGAGAACGTTGCGGTACTTTCGGCGTAATAGCGCGAATTCAGCCGAAAACACATAAACGTACCTTTTTTCACATATTTACATACATTTCGAACGAGGTCTGCAATTTACGCGGATTTGATGTTTGAATGCCTTTTCGCATATTGAATAAGACTAGGAGAAAGAGGCACTCAGGGGAGGGGTTCAATTAGGCGAAGGGTGGAGGGGATCTATAGAGATTTCACCCATCACGTGGGAAATCGTCCGAAAATCGTCATTATTGTCTGGCGAAATTATGCAAAAGTGCTGCGGAACGAAAGTGGTATACAATGGACACGTGCGAATCGGCCATCAAATCATGGGCAATCAAGTGTTTTGTGCTTTTACGTAAGGTTGAGTCGTTTGTGGTTTTTTTTTATATAGATTTCGTAATATATGTAGATTTTATATTATAAATAAGTTCGTAGTATCTGTATCGAGAATCAAATTGAATATTTTTTTTATAAAAATAGTAATTTGCATAACAAACAGAAATGATTAAAGCAATATATTTCGCGAATGGGACATTTTCGCGTGTACTTAACACGAAAAGCGTGAAAGTCACGGTGGTTCGCACGATGTTAATTTTTTCTTTAATTTGCGTCACGTTTGAATGTTTTAATGGTAACCGTTTCATGTTTTTTCCTATCGTTTATTATTTTTCTAGCGAGCCGATAACTTCTTACCTTATTGCCGAATAGCATGGAACTCAATAATTTATCTCGCGTGCGCCTTCAACATAATCAAACGCAATATGATAACAGAAAAATCGATAGACTTGCAAGTTATATATACTATCGAAGCTCGTTCTTCGTTTATTCAAGTGTTTGTTGAAATAACAAAACTCAATTACACGAAGCATATAAATATTGATACTGCCTTCGCTCTACATACAAAATGCAACATACACATGAAAAAATAATCATTACATGAAACATGTTCCAGCATTCGTTCGGCAATCTCGCATTGTTTTCGCTGTCTTCTGGATCGACCCGAGCTTCAGGTGCAGGTGCAATCGAAAAATGAATATTATCGCGGCGTATTTAATTTGTAATGGGAGATTATGCATCCACAACGATCTCTTTGTTGTGTCGTTTCCTTATTGTGGCGCAGGAATCAGGTCGGAAATGTACTGTTTGTTTGGGACGCGATTGTGCTGTGGGAAACGGAAGTCGAACTCGTATGTGAGAACAGTTGCGACTTGAACATTTTGGATGTCCTGTCTTTGGCGTATACTTAGTACACTTTTTTCTTATTTCGCTTATGGGAAACCTTCGACATCCTTTTGCTCTCGGAAGTCTCGCTTATTTACCTCGAATCGAATCTAGAGTGGTTTCACATGTAACTTTACGATGTAACTCAAATTTCACACAGTTCTCAATTAGTGAAACTCGGATTTCATATAAATAAGATCTATTAGATCAATCCCTTTATTGTATTAATAAAAAGGTGACTTCCACGAAGATATATTGAAACCTATAAATGATCTAATCTTCAAGATTGACGCATTAAAAAAATTACGAACCTCAATTCGTACAAAAATCGCATCGAAACAAAAATCATCGCACCCCCCATACAATTCAAGGATCATTAAAAACATTAGCATATTCGCCGATACGATATCTCGCATATATCTTTCCAGACAGGAAATCGTTAATTTCGCGATTCGCATTATCGACCTTTACGATTTTCGCGGTGCAAAAGCATCGCCGGTTAGGTGTTGCTGAAAAATGGCCGCGCAGTGGGAGGAGGAAGAGGGTGCCGATTCTTTCCCACCACCTGTGGATCGTTATCACGGTTCTGTTAAGGGTTTTTGTATGGGGGTGGGTTGGGCAAGACGAGCAACTGGTGGCAGCAGCTTGTACACTGGAGCCGCAGTCTCAGCAAATGGCAGATGTTAAACTCAGGTAGCTATAACCCTGGATCGACCGATTTCGATGTACTAAAGTCAGAAATTATATGAATTTTCGATCGATTATTTTGAAATATTTGTATATTAAATAAAAAAATTTAATACTTCTATAACAATCAGAATATTTATTCATTTTTTTCCAATACACTGATAATGCCTTTGTTGGTTTAACTGAAACTATTATATTATTTTAATAATTGATCGAAAAAATATTCACATTGATCATTAAACAAAAAATGAAACTACCTCCAACATTAATTGAGTATTAAAGACCATCGTGAAAAAAAATGCTTATTTTTGTCTTTTGAGCGCCAACGTAATAATACACATGAATAATAAAGTAACAAACTGGTTTCCGTACAGCGAAAAGATTAATTCGTTTCAACGTCCCCGCTGTTAACACACAATTTAGTTAATTGCAAAATAGTGTTTACATTCCGATTGCGATAAAAAAAAATTACATGCGCATTACCGAAAAAAATATCGAAATGCCATTACGGGCAATAAAATTAATGGCGTATCGGTCGTTGCGGGGTTAACCACCCTCTCTCTTCGGGTTTATCTTCCCACAATGTGCATCTTATTTTTTATCAGCAGTCGCTTAGGTTTTTTAAAAACCTTTCACGTGTATTTTTTTCACATCGAAATTCAGAAAAATACGTTTTTCGCAAAGCAGCTGTTTCAGCTTTTTATTGTTTCGCGGATTCTCATTTTTCGCGATACAATACCAATTTTTTTCGACATACAAAATTTTCTTCGCCTTGAGCTAACATTTTAAAACTTTTCCTATGGTCGGAGCGTGCAAAAAAATATTCACCATTTGGATCTTCGCATATCGTGATCGAGCAACATATGCCATCGATCCTATTCCATGGAAAGGGTTAAATCATGCACTATGCACGCTTATTTGTTACAGACATGTCGACCATAAGGTTTAAAACCTTTACCTCGAGTTTGTTTTACGCTTTATTATTCGGATAGGTATTGAACATAAGGAGGGCAATTCAATCTGAAAAAATGTTCGGCATAAGGCGCATAAAACAACAGTCAGCTGCTTATAACATTTCGAATGATTTATACGAATTTTTTCATTCGAAAAAAGCTGCGATTTCCATATGGTCGGAGGGTTTTTTTGAAAGTGTAACATTTCTAAAGAATAGGTTACATCGTTCGGCAAGATTTCGAATAGATAATCTGATTTAGATCCGAAGATATGTCGGATTAGAAACGATCGACATGTGATGTTTGTTTCGTAGCACGCGCTGCGGTTTCTATTCATTGCACCGGAAAAACTGCAACAATACACTTCTACGGTCGATCAATGGATACACATATTAGCAAAAAAAATCTTTTGACGCCGAATATGCGAGATTTTGACCCTTGAATCTTTACCTAAATATTTCATGAAAAAAAAATGAATCAAAACATAGTATCGATTTAGATTTGCATATGAAAAGTTTCAATTCGATCTTATCAAAAAATAATCATGGCACACTATCGTTTTGATAAGCGGCTTTTTGAATTCACTGTTTTTTCACGAAATGAAAAAAAGAATAATTGGATTTACGCTTCTGATTGTGAGTGCGGCATAATTGACGTGGGAATCAAACTTCACCTGTCTAATTCCCTCGAACAATGACGCGAACCGAGAATAAATGTACTAATTATGAAAATATCATTGAATCGTTTTCGGGTCGATAATTCGCGTCGGCTTTTCAACTTTTTAATTATCGCTTTTGGCGTCATTGTATCTGTTGTTCGAAGCATTCGCTTCGGTTTTGACGCGTGCGAGATTCTAGATTGTTTTTAGTTCGCGGATTCTATCAATTTAAATGGTTCTTGATTGAGAAAATCGTCATTGTTTATTCGCGATGAACTGACAGTTTTATTTTATATATCGTCTAATGATTCTCGCCATAAAACGTCTCCGAACCATATTATTACATAAGATAAATCAACAAGTAATAAAATTTATAATAACAATATTCATTAGACGATGTATTAAAAAAAAAGAAACATTATTCAAATTTTTCGGATATAGACACAGTCCTTGTTCACATAAATTTTTTAGCGTGTTCGCAGTTGTTGCTAGTTTATCGTATGCAGATGTTCAAAGAATATATCTGCTATTATCAGTGCAGCATGGAAGAATAGAAGGTTCTTAGATTTTTTTCAAGATTCGTAAGGAAAAAACCCAGAGCCACCGTCCATATGCCTCGGCAGCTGCTTTGGTACCTGCCCTCTGGTTGTTACTACCCTTGGAAATACACACAGGTAAATCCACGTAACATTCGTATGTATTTTTTTGATATAAAAGTAGAAAAAAAGTGTATTTATTGAAGTGTTTGTCGATTAGAGTGAACCGTGATAACGTACACAATATTATCTTCCCAGTTGCATATGTGCATTTGAATATGTACTTATAAAAAAAAATGGTACTCGAATGGTCCAATCTTTGATCTTGTTCGATTGACGAGGATGACATCTCCATTGATCCTGAAATAGATCATTGTGATATCAGAACGATTGTGTTCGTTGAATGCGTGGAAAGATCTGATTTTATATTCAAGAAATAATATGAAAAAATTGGGGCTACGTGAGAATTGAAATTTTAGACTGTCGAGGATCGAAGTGTCGTCTTTACAAAGTGAAGCCGATCTAAAAAAATATGGTTTCCTTTTAATTCGAATTGCTTATTTTATTTTTCATGTTAAAATTATACCCACATCAAGATAAGGCGTTTCATGATGATTTTTCCAGTTTATTTAATTTGTGAGGTTGTAACGTCATAAAACTTGCAGCTTTGTTCACAAACGATTTCCGTGACATTTTCATAATTAAATTATTTTTTACTGGATCGCTTAAATCACTAATTACCTTTCAAAAGAGTAAAGGTATTATCATAAAAATAATTATATTAAACAAGTACACGATACGTACCAGAAGTCATAAATGTGTAATTAAAAATGTGCACGTATATTTCATATCTTGCACGTATGTCGATCCAATTTTATAACAAAACGAACCTTCACTTTTTAAAAATTACCACATACATCAAACTCAACATTTTCAGCGTCGCCTCAATCCTCAACCTTTCATCGCAGATTTTCAAAATTTCACCCAAACCTCCAGACAAGTCCGAAATTAACGACGAACCTCGCGGATCCGAACCACTCCATCATCCATCGAGAAATAACAGCACTTAACGAACATTATACATAACGAAGTCGGCCATATTTAATAGTGCTTTTCGGCCATGTGTCGCCGTTTCGGCGCACCGGAAAATCTGCAACGAACAGCAGGTGCCACGGCCCTCTGTTTCTGCCCAATTTGAATGCAGCGATTGCAGAATACATTATAATATATTAATATTTATAAAATTCGACTTGTGTGTGTGTATGTGCGCGTTTGGCCTGTGTCGATCGGGCGAATTTATTTATTCGTTCGTCCTTCGGTGTTATGCAAATCGCTTTGATTCCGTATCTGGTGTGACGTTTCGGTTGAATGTGTTAACTGTTAAGTGGAGTCCGTTAAAACGTGTTTTTGTGTCAGCCGTTGTTGTGATTTTTTAATGTTTTCATTTGTATTCGGATCGGTTGAGATCCGTTTGTTTTATGGGATCTAATCAAATTAGAATAATAGCTCGCGACAAATTAGGATCAGAATAGTCAAAAGTCAATATATTGGTATCGTGTACATATAGCTTTTACATTTCAAATTCAATTAACCAAACATTTGCCCAAACGACATTAGAATATACGATACTGGCACACATCGACATTTTAGAACAATTGGAGGACTACGAACCTGTATAGGAAATTATCATAGCAATCTTTGAAATATTTCATTGATTACTATAGTTGAATTCGAAGTGAAAAACTCCATTTAAACGATTCGTATTGAAAATCTGTTTATTATAGAATCAATCAATGTTTGTGACAAAACAACACGCACACATTCTGCAGCACGAGTTGTCGTCAAACTGTCAACCGTTCACGTTTCAAAAACAACCGGTCATTTTGCAATCAGTAATCGCCAGCATCTGCTCATCAGGACCTCCTTCACCGGAGACAAAAACACCTGTCACCAAAGAAGAAAATCCACCATCGGCGCCAAACACCATGTCCATATCGATCGCGCGTCGATAGATCTTCGATTAAATGGTAATATGGCCGACGTTAATTCGCCGTTCGGTGTATCTTCAATCGCGCGTTTTTCGACTGATGTTTTCGACAAATGGCCGAATTCGGATTCGACGCGTGAATTGCCGCTGGTTTATTGGAAGGGATCGTTTAGAGATTTGCGATCTCCGCTTTATGTTTCAGAATTAAAATTCGATCGATTCGAAGGTTAATTGTTTTCGTTTATCGGTGGCGCGTTTGAATATTTTCATGTGTTGCTAAAGGGTGATGGATTGCTAGTCGTTTAGCTATTGTTCGTTCTGTGTGTATATGAAAAAAATTGCATCGAGGGTCGAAATATAAAAAAATAGGAACGGAGGGCTTTTTTAGTATTTTTATATGGAAAGAATTGCGAGATTATACGAGCGCAGCGTGAATGATACGATCTATCGTACGGAAAATATCTTCATGAAAATAAATAAAGGCCACCCCTACGCTGATATATAAATTATATCGTAGAAGAAATGCCGAAAGCAATTATTCATATTTATATATTTCACGTAAGTTGTTTCCCACAAAATACGATGGGAAAAAATCGTTTATTTTCCTGGGTTTTTACGCTTTTATGACTATCTCAATCCTTCCATTACCCGGGCACAAACTTTCTTCCATTAAATCTCGGTATTCCCTAATCCGAAACACGTGTGCCTTCGCGGCGATTCCCGTTTTACCTGAGGATTATGCTTTTTAGTTTCGCCTCTAAAAATCGAAACGAAGACGACACCGTTTTCGAAATTTCCGTTAGATGTACGATGATTGACTGGATTGACAGTGTTCTCTAACGAGGTAAACTCCCAGCGAATTCTTGCATCGGCAGATGCTCGTGGCAAAACGACACTTTTTAACTATGTGCAATGGCGCATTCTTCGGCGTTCTCATCACAAATTGAAGCTTTCGCATGGATAGATTTCGAATTTTCGTAGTGAAAGCTTCCGACGTGTAATATGTTTACACTCTCGCGCATCTAACGGAGGTTCGACGGATCAAATCGGCGGATTCGTTTCGATGAAAATGTATCGATGGGATAGTTTTCGGTGTACGATCAGATAAAAAGGCCTTTTTCCCTCGAATTCATTTTAATTAAGTTGTCTGTATTATTAGCATTCGAATGTTCATTATCGGCGTATAAATATTAATTGATAATTATCAACAATAATAATTTTCAATTGCGATTGCGCCGCGTAATAATACGATTCGATTCCGATGTTAATTTCGAAACATTACCGTAATTCGGCGCTGGTAATTAGTGAAGAAGCGGACATTATGCCCGATAAACATATTAATTATTCTGCGGTTTTAATTACTAAAAATATGTATTTTAAGTATTATTTAAAAAATAATGATATGGAAACATTTGTAGAAAAATATCGTATTGCAGAAATGACTAACGACTTCTGATACATTAGTTTTTAGCACAATAGAAGACCAGTAACATCTTTTGTCGCACGATTCTACTTTTCTTCCCTTTGTGATTACGTGGCCCCTGCTTTGCAACCCCTGTTTGGATATTAGCACAATGATAAATACGTAACATTTTATGGGGAAACGAAATTCATCTTCGCTGTCAGGCCAAAAGTTAATCTCGCCGAAAAATTGTATGCGAGATAAAAATTTGTTATTGTAAGAAAATTCCATCAATAAAGTTTCGCATGGCGATAAAAGTTAATAATTCTCGGTATTTTCTTTTCAAATGCGAAATGCATAGTTCGATAATCGCACTTTCTTTTCTCCTTTGCAAAAGTGCACAGTCTTGCACGAACGCACGTGCATCGTCGACGCATACTAAGTAACACTTGGGAATAAAACTCGAATAATCTGTGCCGAAATGCGAAACGGCTCGTTTCTGCGGAATTTCCGACGAAAATTTCACGGTTAGTTACTCCCTCGACTATGACTAATCACTGTCGAAGATCTGTCAACAGCTGTCGATGTTGAAAAAGTAGTATTTTTAAGCAGCGCCTGAAAAAATCGTCTGCAACTCGATCATTTCATATAAAAAACTGTAAATCATATATTCAAATACACATTAAATTATTCGATCTTACTTTGTGTAACACGATCGACACCAAAATCGAACGACGGTTTGCTCTTCTCAAATAATGCGAACTATCATAGAAGGTAATGGTATTTTGCAAATGCAACTTTAAACCTTAAACGGAACAAATTCGTGCCAATCGAGGACCATCTTTAGACGAAAGCCTCCTTTACCATTAGGCGCACTGTGCGAATTTTTCCACATTTGCATAACAGTTTCCCGTTTCTCGTTACCCAATCGTTGCCCACGAAAGAAGCGTTCGAGTTTTTCGTAATCGGTCAGTTTGAACGCGAAGCTATCAAAACGTGGAAAAAGAGATCGTCGTGAATAAATGATGCATGCATAGTGAGCACGAGAATTTCATTATTACACTCATATCTCGATTTATACAATACTAACTTTTCATGAAAAATATTTATCGAATCGATACATTTTCATTTTATAAATTTTCAGAAATTGTATCTTTCAATAAAAAGTAATCTATAGATCAATTTTGATGTATTGTATCTATGGATAAAAATTAAAAATATTTAATTGAATCTGTATACTAGTGTAATAGATTCAATTGTTAAAGATTGTATCGAATCGATAAGAGAGGATCGCTTGTCGAATGGACGGCGCCCTCAACTG
The DNA here is from genome assembly GCA_028571205.2 of Hydropsyche betteni. NCBI lineage: Eukaryota > Metazoa > Arthropoda > Insecta > Trichoptera > Hydropsychidae > Hydropsyche > Hydropsyche betteni. Next base: position 719,935 of record JAOXNN020000067.1, on the reverse strand, counting down.
TCACGGTTTGGCGCTTTTTATGTGTTTTTTCTTCTTGTTTTTGAAATTCGAAAGCACTCGTTGATGGCGAGGAGCTCGTTCGGTCGAAATAACTGAAAATAACAACAACAATTGCATCGATCGAGCGGTGGTATATGCGGCACGTGTCGCAAACTGGAGAATGTGGACGCGAGGAATGCGGTTTCGTGATGCATAGTCCGCGGCTTGCCAAAGACGATGGATTCCTTCTGGTGGCCGATTCTTTTGACGGTTTATTCTTGACCAATGGTTTGACGAAGGTTGTCATCCTAGGTCGTTTCCGGACGGATGACTCCTGTCGTATATTTTCGATTGTTTCAAACGGGATTGTTTGTTGATTATACACAAATTTTGTATTGAAAAACGCGAGTGTCGAAAATATAACGTTTCGAAATTCAAATTTAGCGCACATACATTTTAAAACGCTCTCTAATCACAGAACATAGTAATAAGTCTATCGAAACGCTTATAAACGGTGGCCGATTAAATACGCTTTAACGTTCACGATTGATCGCGCGCATACATTACGCAGTGAATAACTTACACAAATCCGATGCTAAATTATTGTAATTTAAATCCGCGTGTGTGTTAAGTATTGTGTTTTGATTTTTTCGAAAACAAAAAAGTGCATCTGCGTTTTTTGCAGATGCGATTCGAAAAAAATCGTACATCACGGATCGGTTGCAGCGGCGCAGCGGGCGCTCTATAATCCCAAACAATTTGTCCCTTTTGGGTATTTTTTTCCACGGAGATCATCTGTTTAGGATAATGCGTCCTTTGTGATGATCTTTTTCTTTGCGAACGATGATTTTTTAAAACTTTGCCCTTGGGTCAAAACTAGACAACGAGCTCCATTGTACACAGCGACGTATGTCAAATTATTTGTAAAGAAGCTCGTTCGGATTTGATTCCAATGAAATCAGATAGCGACGGGCAAAATATAAATTTAAATCGTTGGCATTATTTAAATTTATTCGTCGATTTCTATTTTATTATATTTAAATATAAATTGACTATTAATTTGGTTTGAACATGTTATGTGTGCGCCATAGAACGGTCCAATTGCGATGTATTTCAGACTTCATTTCGAACCAAATTGACAATATTAAAAATAATGAGATATCGTGTACGATCAAATTATACGTCAAGATTATTAGATTACTATTTTTAAAAGATGTAATATGAATAAAATGATTTGAATATGATTGACGTCACGCTGAAACGGTATTTAAGTTATCTATTACGGTGCCCGTATAACGTAACACGTTTCCACTTTATCAATCGCTATCTTTTTTTTCGGTAACGAAAAATGTTTACGCTATTTTTCGTGCTCCAATAACTGGTCGTAAGTGACTGTTTTTAAATATGTATATAAAAATAAAATACAAATATAGAAAAATAGTTCAAATGACCTGAATGCCATAGTGAACGAGTTCTGCATGGATATACCAATATTTTATGAATCGTGCTACTGAAAATTTCTTAGAACTGGATTAAAAATTATTATTCATTCATAGGAGTTAATTACATATTTTTTCTTATTGGGTTTTGATATTCAAAACATTTTTTTCCCAGAAAATTACACCAATTGGATTCGCAACCCATTTTTAACAACATCCTTCTCCCATTCACAAGTCCGTTTTTTTTCAATAAATCTATGAATGACAAAAGGTTAAGAAACTCACAATCCATTCTTTAAAAACAAAATTTTTCCTCCTCGAACAGCACAGATTCGGGACACGCTCGAGAGAATCGTACGAGGAAACCCACATAGTGTTTTAGCGTGGGTGCCAGTCGTTTTACCTGGCCATTTATCATTTGCAAGTTCGCAGCAGAGATTTCTTCTAATAATACACATTAGGAGTTATGAATGATTTCGCCTAATGTCAAAGACACGCGCCTCGGGCGACAAAGTGGTCTTTCACAGACGTCCGCTGCTCGTAAGAGAAGAATGGTTTTATTATATTATGTAATGTCGTATCATAATGGAACCGTGTGGAGGATGGATGCTGAATGTGTGTCGACGATGGTCCACGTATGGTCTGCGAGCCTTCTTTCTTCGTGTGACGTCGTGATTGATTAATTTTCGGATGCTTGAAGCTTCCAATTAGGTGTTTGCTCTTCGTAATGAATGGACGGTTTTGTTTAGGATTTTTTCAAATGGATTTTTGTCGTCTGAAAATGTGTTCAAAGACTAAGAAAATTTTATTTTTTTATATCAACGCTTCAGCGATTCAATTTATCTTTGTTTTTTGAGTATCAAACTGTTCAAAATCATCGACTTATTTCTGATCAAAATATATGAGAAACATAAACCTATATTCGGTAAAAATCGTAAACGTTTATGTCCATTGTCTCCCTTGTATTTTCAACTACCATTAAACCTTTTTTTATATACCTCAATTATTGTGTCGCAAGGAACGAATCGCGGCAAAGCAGTGACATCGGTTTCCATTGCGAAACACCGACTGCAATTAACTGCCATTGTTATACATTTCTCATTATTATTGTTGTATTTTTTTCCGCCGTTATGGTGTGACAATTTTCGGCAAAAGTTCGCACCTCGCCTCCCCTTCTAATAATCATCGTTGATTTTTTTTATACATATTGTCAAAATTTCGAAACAATATCGCATTCGGTTCAAGTACGCCGTCGGCCATTGTTGACCGAACAAGAACGCGACTTTGCGAAACGTCATCCGCTTTTGCATTTTTTCGATGGGTGTTGCGTTTCGAAAATGTGGATGTTTTGTTACAATATATATTTATGGGGATGTGGCAAAATGATACGTTCCATTTTGTGACAGTGCGTTTTGTTTTAGGGACCGACTTCGATAATTGTTGCGAACGGTCGCCGAGATTAGGGGTTCGTCGTTCAATTATGTCTATTACGTGCCGTTGCAAGTTTCATTTAATTTATATATACTTTATGGGTTAGTCCCTTTTTTTTTATTCAAAATTATACATAATAAACTTATTTAACAATTTCCGTTAATAAGATTGATTATAACACATTAATTTTGTCAATCTACCACGATTTTAAAGCTCCAGAGAAAATATAATTTTAAATTTCTCTATATAATTTGAAGACATCTTATATCCTAAATCATCAATATCATTATTTGCAGTTCATACACAATAAGAAAATAATAATCCAGTATTATGAAATTGTATTATTGGTAATTTTTCTTATTAGAAAACAAGATAACTTTCATGGATAAGAATATTGAAACTATCTCTTTCCAATGATCTTGAGTCAAAGTTGTATTATGTATTTAATTATTAGTCCTATCGTACTCTGCATAATTTCGGTAATACATTTATAAAGACTGAACCCATTAATTTGACCCAAATAAATTAAAATATTCGAATTATGGCCATAAATAAGGACGTAAGTGCCAAAAATTCAAATAAGTTTTGTGTCAGAAATACGTTCTACTTAAAAACGTTTGAAAGTTTGAAAATTTGAAAGTTTAACATGCTCAGGGAAGTATATTTTCAAAACAAATACATATTTCAAACCTCGCTTTTTCGCCCCTCAATTTGGCATACAGCGGCTTTTTACCCCCTTGCCCCCCCCCCCCATAGCTACGCCTCTACCAACAACAAATTTATATTGGGTGCACCACCATGGTATTATAAATACTTGACAAAAACCATTGTATCTCAAAATCTTAAAAATTTCACTACTCCCTTATTCATATCCGGTATTCATTTCCTTAACCCAAATCCGATCCACTTCCATACCTCAACTCTTTTCCTCTTACCCTCTTCTCCTTCTTCACTTTTATATACCCACTTTTATAACCTCACTTCTATACCCCTTCCACTTCATATCCTCAATTTACCAAAACAACTAATCATTTAATCACAAAACCAGCACCCAATCACCTGGAGCCCAAAATCTGAAAACCCAGCCCACACAAGCACCACCTTCGCTCCACGAAGGAGTTTAAATTCAAAAAGCAGTGACCGTAACCCACGACAGTTATTTATGTCGGTGTGCTCGCTGCTAGAGCGATATGGCCGGTGGATTCGCTAATGGCTGTTCCCATGTAATCTCCGCCATGGAGGAGTTCGCCTTCGCCAAACGACGCTTATATCACTCACGAGCACACGTACGAAGAAGCACCGGGTTTCGTACCCCGTCCGGAATTGAATCTTAATGTCTGCTTATTATCGTCGCCGAGAGGCCATTGGCGTGCTTCTCACGTTTGCTAGTCGAGATTCTTCCGGAAATGCTAAAACCGCGGTGTACAAGAGAGCCCGCGTTTGCTTTGCCCTTTTGTCGTACGCCTTAGCGATTGTTGCTGGATTCTTATACGTGGATTGAATCGTAATTATTGCAGAGATGTTGTGTGGTGGGATTATGATAATGTGTTTTTTTTTTGGGTTTCTTTGATCTGAAATTTGTAAGGAAGTTTCACTTTTTTGATGGTTTCCGTTTTTGACTTCTTGGTTGCATTGCTCAATACGTTTAGTTGCATGCATATCTAAGGTTGTTTATGTTCGGTTATTATAAAAGTTAGTTGGCAAATAGATTTTATTATCGCTTCTTGGCTACTGACATTTAAACTACCATTTATACGTCTGAGATATTCGAAACAACTTTGTCTTTGAAATATTTCAACACTGCTCAAGATATAATCATCACCTTTCAACTGAATTTTTTTCATTTTTTGATAAAAATAAACTCTTATCTTCATTTTCAGTATATAAAGACAAAAAAAATCCAATTTGAAACCCCTATATATCCCTATTCCAAAACAGAATTGTTATTCTCTTTAATTCAAATTATACGCCAATCACGGATTCGGTAGCAGTCTAGCCTTCATAATAGAAAAAAGCACCTGTCGTACACAAAAGTTTCATACACCTGTCCCGAAAGAGGGTATCATAGGATGACCCTTACCATTCGTATCAGACCAAACATTTACAAGAACAATAACAAAAGGACTCGAGGTGGATGACACACATAGTGTACAATATAAATAGCCATCAAGCTTGGAACCGATTCAAGACAATTTGTATTAGCGATGCTTTCTTTTTCATCTCGTTTCACCCAAGGAAAACTATGTTTGTGCAACGAGCCACAAAGAATCGAATTTCTTTCCAATCTTCAATTCGAGCTTGACAAATCAGAGAATCGTTCAAATTCGGGCGTTACGATTTAATCAGTGTTTAACAGGCGTTTTGGCAAACATGTCTGTGGGCTATTTCCGCATTGTAAAGGTTAAGTTCCGTTCGCTAGACGATATTTATACGATGTCAGGGGTCGTCAAACTTATTTGCATACTCGTATAACGCAATACGTGCAACGAAAAAAAGTGGCGCGCAAAAAAAAAAATTGTTACGCTTTATTTACTCGGTAAAAATAAAACCATCAGCGCCATTATTGCGATTCGATTTGTGTAATTAATTTGTCTTTTATGCGACATTTATTCAACGTTAACGATTCTCGGCGGGCAATTAAGTCGCAACGAAACGGTTTTTATAACGTCGCCAGTTCAAAGGCAACGAATCCGATTTTCGTGCGTAGACGTTAACCGTTTTATTATTGTGGATATTATGTGTTTTAATGTCGCGGTATCAATTTGTTTCTCAATTAGAACTATTACTTTTTTTAATAAGGATGATCGGCGCCTTTATAGTTGACGCCGGTCGATTCTCACGTTAAAGGACTCCCACAAGGAAGCGATATTATACACGTTATTTTTAATTACGACATCAAGGTTTTATCGAACAAGTGTTGACATTTGATCATTAGTGACGCGTGTAAACAAATTTTCACGTATGGCTTTTATATTGAGACTCGTGTACGTTTTTTCGAAATTCGAAGTACTTCTAACAGTTAGCAAGAAGCATACCCATCAAGAGCGTCTTCTAGAACCATCGCAAATCGCATACATCAAACAAGCGAACCGTGAAACGAATCAAGGTCAACCGCAAACGTCAAGGGGGGAAGGCACATGTACAACTGATGTATTCGCATTTAAAATACATATTATATACGAGAAGTGCATCGAATATGACCCCTAGTTGATAGCGGTGTAGCTATCCCTCGATTTACGCGGTGGATATGTTACAGTTTGAGAGTCAACTTAGTTTGTGCATGAAAAAATTAGTCTGTTTATTCATCTCCTAAATGCTCTAGTTAGTCCAATTGTTCGGGTGGTACAGCAATTTTAGTTGTTTGCACTCAGATAAAACTCTTATGCTAAATATCAATATGGTGGAAATTGGTATTTCAACTAATGATCGAGAAATACTCGTAGTGCCCATCGTGTTAGTTTAAACTTCAAGAGTTTGTTTTGAGCACGTTTTCACAACTCTAGCTAAAACGCTAACCCAAACTAACCCAACCTAACCCATGCATGATGCTTATGACGTCTTTTTTTAGTTTATATGCAATTATATGTTGGTGAAAATTGACAGTTGACATTCAAACTAAAATCGATAGTTTGGGTACACCCAAACCAGTATGGGTATAAACAAACAAAAGTTTACACTTGAACTGTGACGGATATTTTTCATAGTTATAATATATGTATCTCAAAAAAGAACGAAAATAATTCGATAGAATAGTAATTTTTCTTGAATATATTTTTATTTAAAAAAATACGCATTGCCTTTTTCATTAACTTTTACCACATATACCTGAATTCATCAACGATTTAAACCTCTCAACAAATTAACATACTCGTACATCATTATTCTGGACCATTTTTCAAGGGCCCATTTTATTCCGCAAAATAATAATGAACCTAATCAGCTTTCACTAAAAAAAAAATCAATCAAAAACATAAAATGAAACTTTCCACAATCCACTCCCATCCACCCTCGACCACAACCCATCTAATCCGCACACAAATCGAGGCACAACTACACCAGAACCTAAAACACAACAATTGCCAGTGCCGGCACAGGAAGCGGGTCCGGCTCGCGCCGTCACGCCCGCCGGTTAAGGGTTAACTCGTTGTGGACCGCGATGTGTGAACGAGTGCGTGCCGTGGGGGGCACGCGTCGCCCAACATTCCCAACTAATTGCGTTCGAGCGCGTGCTGTGACGTCATATGGCAGCTGGACCCGATGTGCAATATATGTATGTGTTTTCGAACCCCCTCCCTGTGGGTTTTTGGTCGTTTCGGGACGTGTTTGAGTTTGATGATGACCTGTGTTTGAGTTTATTTCGATTGGGTCGTTTCGTTCATTCGAAGAAATGCAATTCAAATTTTGTATTCGAAACTTTGTTTTGTGCCATATGAACATTGCGGATACAATGGAGCTTTATTTCGTGAAAAATCAGCATATAGGAAAGTAATGGATGTTGTGGGGAATCATCAAACATTTATAGCACCGAAACAATTGCAAATTTATCTCAAGCACGACATACGATAACGGTTTTATAAAACGAAAACGCAATACGTCGTTCGTGATCCGTAAATAAAGCAATCGTTTGTTTACTATACGACACCTATCAAATACGCTATTTCATAGCTCTTTTACTATCCCCCTTTAAAACGATCTACTATTTAACTGACTAGTACTAATTTATACCTAAAACGTCTACGCATCGAATCTTCTTTATATTCCCTATCCGAAGATCCCCAAAAGGGGTAAAACTTCTTTTCACCCCTCGATTTTTCCAACACAGGATCCAAAACTATCAAAAGTATAATATAAAATATTCTGCGATCAAAATTTAAACCAGGCTTTGACTATGGGGAAATCGCATCCCCCAAGAACCAGAAAAACCCACAGGGGCTCCGAAGACAAGCGATTTGCTATGGGGTTCTATGCAACAGGCTGCCAGGTGAGAACAGATTAAAGATGCACCCCTGCCTTGTGTTAGTACGCGAAATCATTGTGTTTCATTACACAGATACCGTTCTTTATGTAAATGGCACATAATAAAATGTATGCATAAAGGAGGGAATCCTGTTTGCGCGATACTTGGGGTAGATTACGTTTCGAATCAAAGATTTGTATTGTAGATTCGTTTCCTAGGAAGTGAACTTTGTACTCGTTTGATTCCTTGGAAGTCGGGGAAAATTCGTCAATGATTTGTTTTGTTTTGGTGGGATACGCGTTTGTAAAATAAAACGAAATTATCCTGTTTTCCTTCGAAGAAAATTGAATTTTAGTTTTAAGTATGGTATAGTTTCGTGGATGGTTTTTCTATTTAATGAACTCTATAAAATTAATTCAATTTCGTTTTTTAATTATGTGCAATAATAATCGAAAGACTCTTAGATATATTAATTTGATTATTTTTAACGATATATGAAAATTTGATATTGGATTTTTATATATTGTTAATGTATGTAGGTATACTTAAAAAAATATGAATTTTCTTATCTATACGCACTTTAAATTGATCAAAATATTGATAAGTCCTTGAATGTTTAATTATTACATTTAAAAACACACTTTTTCAACGGTTTTTTTTTTTTTTGAAGACTGGAAAAATTATAATAATTTGTTTATATTTGCACAAAATTATAAATCCACGTATTCTTATTCCATATAAACATGTAAATCCTGCAAAAACCGCCAACAACATTACGAATTATTTACACCATGACAAACTACCAACAAATCATTATAATTTCAAATCACATATTCCGATTGAATTGCAAATAGTACTATGTGCTTTACCGACCAATAAGACGAGCAGGTGTCGAAACATCGTCGCCTTTCAACGGCCACTTTTCACCAAAATCGACACACATCACGAAGATCTATCGATGCCGAAATTCAGTAAACAATCACTAATAATAAACACACCGATAAAATGTATCAGAACTTTTATGGAAATCGGTGAAATCGACGACATTTGGGGAGCCATTGGTTCGCGTGACGTAAGAATTGGCCATACTGTCGAGTACAGCTGCCGCTTTTGAAGAGGTTCGAAACGACACCTGCGTAAAATTGCCATTTTATTTTCTTTTTAGTTTAATCATTATTTAATTCCTCGAAATGAAAACATCGTTTTTGATCCACGCGCAAGAAGAAATCGGGCGCTGTTTCGCGAATTGCGTCGATTAGATCGGTTATCATTTAGGCTGTTTAGAAGTAAATGGTCCAAAATAATAACTTGGTAGTGTAATATGTTGTAAATTTGTATAATTTTGAATTTTAATCGGTTTTATATGGTTTTTCCTATGCAGTAAATATGCTAAATACAGGTTGCTTTCTGTTAATGTGATCTTCGATTCAGGTGTAGGTTGCATATAAAAAAGTTTATTTAATAATTACAAGCGTTAATTTCTTAATAATGGTACGTTATTATGTATTGTTATACCTCATTAAACATAATAAAAATAATGTCTATTTCGGGCAGTTTCAGCAAAAAAATTATTTGAATGATTCAATATTGTAAACTCGTACAGTTTCGTATATAATTTTTTTTTATCACTGAAAAATAATTATATGAATCATTATCTTTCTTCGTGAATTTCAAATGGAAATATGCAAAATTTGCCGTGCGAACAGTAAATAAATACAAAAACAGACGAAAGTGACAGTCGCAAAATCGCCAAAATAGAACCAATCTATAAACCTAACCTAACCTAACACATTTTTCCACACACGAACCACACATTACAACCTTACGCAACGCACTCCAAAACCAAAACCGTAGCAACACCGCAGAACCTACGTACATCTCTGTCGCCCCCTTCAGACCAGCAAAAGTCGAAAGGGGAAAAAGCACGGGGGTCGATCGCTCCCCCCATCGAGACAATGGCCAAACTATCGCCGAGGGGGGAGAACACCGAGTGCAATCACATTTTCTCTCTTCCCCCCGTTGCAACGAAGCCGAATATGAAGGGGAGGAAAAGCGAAAGGTGTTGCGCCTCGACAACTACAATATGACGGAGTAGTTGATGGATGTAAAAAAAAAACTGGTTGATATAGTTGAATGGGCACGTGCGCGCGCAGCTGTCCCTTCCCGCCATTCGGACACTGTTACGTCTTGTCGAAATTTTGGCGGCAAAACTCGGAACATCTGTCCGCCGAGGCCCTTGATTTTGCCCTCGGACCATCTCCGAGTCTTTGGCGTCGTTCGAGGAAAACGCATCTGCCTTCGAAGCCGTGTGTGTCTTGTCGATTTGTGTTTGTTGTTGTTTGTTCAAGCCGATCGTGCTTGATTGAATTGGGTGTTTCTGGAAAATTCTTATGTTCTTTCGCTAGTTCTTATAATTTCGATATTTTCTTCTATATTCAAGTTTTTATAATTATTGTTAAATCAGAACGTTTCAGTTAAGTCGTATTATATATTAAATAATGTATATTGCAACATTTTTTGTTTATCAAAATGATCTCACAATAGAGTTTCATAATATTCAATTTTTCTTTCATAAATTGACATTTATGAATCGTTATTGATGAATTCGAACATCTTGAGGAAGCGGATCTGCTTACCTTTGATCAGACAGGTCAAATATTCGACATCAAACCCATCAGTAATATTTTTGCGATTTTCAAACAGGAAATATCTTCAAACCGACATTCGAAATACCCAGCTGATATTCGGAACGGATTTGTGCAATTTTATCGAACTTCCTCCATATGTTGTTAGCTTCAACCTGTTTTCAGCATCGAAAGCATTTTTGATATTCAACTCGAATCTATCCATTTATGCAAACGCATTTGAGCAAATACAACGAAAAAAATGGCACACAATACATTTGATACACGCAAGGGGTGAGGAGCAGATGTGCAATGGGACACCCATTTTATAAGGGCCGGTTGCACTACCCTTCGAATTTAGGTTTTAGCACTCGATCATGGGTCTTATTCGTTTTTGGAATAAGGGATGATTTCATTTTTATTTTTGAGAATCTCGCCATAACGGAAGTACCACATTATGTGTAAGTTATAATATAATATGTTGTATCGAATTTGATTCAATGTTAAATAGGACGCGTTGAATGCACGTGCTACGGAAACTAAATCGCAACAAGTTACTGCACATCTGTTAAACCAAAAAAATTACTAAAGTGGGTTATTGTTAAATGCACTTGTGATATAAAATTAGAATTGAAGGAATTCGTGGTGGAAATTATTGGAGGTTTTGCTGTCGTGTAGGAGTTCATGTTGTGTTATTTGTAACCATGTTAAATACGTATTCTCAGAAATGTGTTTGCGTCATGGACTTAATTGTTGAAAAAAATCATTAACTTTATTATAGCAATAAAATTATTGTATATTATTTAGTGCATGCTTTTCGGAAATGTTTTTTTTTTATTAACGAGTGCATTCAAATATCAAAATATTTAAATAATTTGTTTATCAATAACATATGATCTTAATCCATTCAAATTTAATATTTACCGTTCCAATTACGCTGTTAAATATTCAATAATTTCTATCATACTACGATGTATTTCAAAGATTTCATAAATCTTATGATCATTAATATATTCAAACCGATAATAAACCGAAATCTGAACACATTCAAAACACGATAACAACAAGAAAATAAAATAATTAAAATTTCATATCCGATTCATTTCATTTTAATCATTCGACATGAATAATGGCAATTATTTCCCGAGCACCACAGCATAAATCTTCGGACAAAAAATTGAAACAATGCAAACACGAAACGCAATCGAAACACACACGTGTCCGATAATTCGACAAACGTCACGACCGCCGCACAATAGCCCCATAAAGCACGAATCCTTTGAACAGGACGACCTCTCCTTCAAGCACCGAAGGGCAAAAAAAAAGCACCACAATGACAACAAACAATGCCTCCAGCGCATTATGTCGCATTACATAATGTGCCGGAGGCGAACCCGAGGCTGCATATCCTGCACAGGATGAGGCCCGGAAGTAAGGTGTGTTCAGACACAAGGAGGCAACAGGCTGCCGCAGGAAGCGGGGCTACGCCCCCGCGGAGGGCCCCCATTCGAAGACGGGGGCCACTTGCACCGGACGCGGTGATTTCCTCGAACACGTGCAAGCACACCCCCTTGTTGGAGAGCGATTCAAGGTTGATGGTTTGGTTCGAATTACGTTTTTTTTTTAATTTTAATGTATGTTATGTTGTATTATACAAGGTTAAATTAAATAGGTAATTTTAAAATTATTTTGAGAGTATTTTATTTATGTATGTTGTTCTACGTATGTTTGTAATGGAACTTTTGAAGTTTATCATATGTAATTGAATATGGTCTATGATTGATAAGTATTGCAATGGTAGTTGAATTGTTTCCAGACGTCGTCAGTGTATTGAAGTAATGTTTTTTTTTATTGGCAATCATTAAAATTGGCATAAATGAGCAATGAAAATTTTATCTATGTCCTTAAAAGGAAAAATCACATGATGTTAAAACTGTGTTTTGTGGTTCTATATAATTATTCCTTAAAAATTCTCAAATTTTCTAGATAAATTTATTTTTTATCGTGAATATTCAAACATTCACATATTTTATAAAAAAAATTAATTTCATTTTTTTGTATTTTTTTCATATTTGTACACCGATCGAATTGTCGAAATTGAAAAAAAAATATTACCAAACTTTTTTCAAAAAATCATCAGTCTCATCCGTTCTTTGACAAATAAGAACGTATATTATTTTACAAAAAAAGTATCAAAAGCAATCACATTCTATTCGAAAACTATAACGAATCCTTGTATCCATACATCACCGAACCGCTCGCGCTCCAGACATCCAGACACTTTTACACATCATACAATAAGCGACTGCGAAAAATAGAATTTAATATACTGTCTGAATAGACTCGGCAAGAAAGAAGACCATTGTTGCTTTTCGTCGGCGCAATAATGGCTTCCGGATGCATCGGGGTGGTATTCACCAGGAAGATTGAACGATCTGTTTATTTTGCGCAATCTTGAAAGCGTGCACTTTCGCGTTTTTATGCAGAATTGCTTTGTGGTTGATGCTGGATGCGCATCTGTTCCAACGATCGTTTGGATCTAGGAAAAATATTGTTTTTCTGCGATGTAATCGAATGTGTTAGATTCTGTTGTTTGTTAAATGTACTTTTTGTTACTATAAAAATGCTGTACATTGTCTAGAATTTTTATTGTTGTATAGTATACAACATTGGTGTTTTGATGAGTACGTTTATTTGTTATATGTGTGACTATAAAAATGAAACATAAATGATTACATTTGTATCTTTTGTTTTTTATTGTGAAACATTTTGTTGGGATTTAAATTTATAAATGGAGTTTATATTTGTATTTAAAATTCGTTTCTTGGAAAACATGCTATTTAACAATCAATATACACCCAAACCTCTTTTACTCGGAAATACGTTTCAAAGACTATCGTCTAAAAAACCACTTCTATGGTGACCATATAAAAATTGGAGATAGATTCCAACAGTATATTTGAATAGAACTTCCATCTAATTGTAAGTACAATCATCATCAAAATCATGAAAAAACATCGGTTTTTTTATTTAGTAACTATAATTACATACATATAATTATAACAGTATACTGATCTACACCGAATCTTACTATTATGGCATATATTTTTTTTATATCGTGTTAACGTGAAAAAAAACCGTGTAAAAAGTAATCGTTTCTTCTTCCTTGAACCGTATTATTATATTTCGGAACCGTGTAAAAAAATATTAGGTATATTTCGTTAGTTTTCCAGTGCACTTTAAAATATTTTTTTCAATATCCATTTTGTTTTTTCATATGTGTCCAAAAGTGACGTGTTTTTCCTCAGCAGCAGACAGCTGTCCCACCTTTGGCAAATCAACCGAAAAATGTCCACTTAAGTCGATATCCTCAGACTTTCAGTTCGATCCACGATCCCGGCTTCTTATTTCCGTAACCTTTATAATCCTCAAACGACCATTACTATTTTTCAGACGGAAAACGTCTTGGTCCTGGGGCGTGGGAGCCAGGGGTTGCAGCTGTCGTCTTCGCTCCGGGACACAAAACGTGTTTACTTCGAGTCCGACAAAAGGCTGTACATCATATCGTCTTATGAAAAGTTCTCCTACCGTAAGTTTATTGTGCTTTGCATTTTTATTTTATATAATATAGATTATTTCACAAGGCCACTGCGAGCGCGTAAGCACCGAACAGATGCCGGATAAATGCGTCAACGATAAGAGCAATTTGTAACGTTCGATATATAAATTAGCCTTTAATAAATGATAGTAATTACGCTAATTCGTTATGAAAAAATACATTTTTTTTAGAAATTATGAACTAGCCCAAACTATCAACCAGTATTGATCCTACAATCCAGTCCTATAAATTCTGATAAGAATTTAAAAGATTCTAATAAAACAACTTTCCAAATCGGCACATGGAACTAATGCAAAACCAATTTTCGAAATCGGAAACTTTCGGAAGACGTGTCCTTGAACGTCGATCACATGTGATTCGACGGTGCAGAACCGAGCACAAATTTCAGCTAATTGATATCCTGCAGCTTCGGCAGCTGGTGGACCAGACCTGATCCGGGACGGATGTAGGCCAAGGAAGTAGACGACGAGGAAATAGGAGCACGAGCCGATGGAAAACGATGCACCGATCCTTCCAGGCCAGGATGTAGGTGCACGAGGAAGTAACCTGACCCGGGACCAGGTGCTGATGCGAACACCACGTGCCAAACGTGATGGCCACAAAAAATACGAATCTGCATTATGGCTATGTTTTTTTTTTCGGCCTTCGTAGATGATGCACCTTTTGGGCCATTGCGTGTTTTCGGATTTGGAGCGATGCGTTTTCGAACGCTTCTCAATTTTTGATCATGATCTTATTTTAAGTATTAGGTAAATATTTATGGATGGTTCTTAATTGAATATTAATGAAGAATTCTAAAGGTCAAATATAAAAATGTTGAAAGTATTCAAATTAGTAAATGATATAAATCTTTGTCAAGGCTAAATCCGCAATGATCTCAAAAAATGAATATGGTTTTTTTTATAATGAAATTCGATCGATTTTGATCTCGCGCCACAGTTTGATGTTTATCAGCAGAAAAACGATAAAGATTCGCCTTTCATAGAAAAAGTGACCCGTTTATAGGTGTATACCTGAACAGGGGCGGGTGTTTCTTGCACACATGGTGCACAGTGCGAGTTCGGCACGTGCCACATGTCTTATTTTTTTCATACGAGATCCTCAGAGGGATGCTGATGACGTATATATTTCAAACACATATCGCCCCGCAACATCCTCGTTTCGGTCACTGCGGTTTATTATAAGTCGCACATGCTACTGAAAAAAAGTTTGAAATTTCAACCGAAATTTGCATATCGGTGGATTTTTTCGGAGACGCGTGCGCATCTGTCGCGAACAATAAGATCAGTTTTGGCAAAAGGTACTTCCAACGTTATTATTAAATTTTTTTTTAGAAGACATCTTCTCCATATGCCGTATGGTCTTTCTTCACCTCTATTCAAGTCGACATTTATCTGCAATTCGCGTTAGTTCCGCGCCATTCTGCACAATAGTCTTGATGTGACTTTTCCACTATTTATACGATTTTTTTCACTCGATGTTACAATCGATCACTTTAACAGTGGTCTCGGACTCATAGATCGTTCGTTAAATCACCGAAGAGGGACAGAATCCGAAGTTTCGTTGATGAATGTGGGATTCGGGGGCACTCTGATGAGGGTTGAGGGTGATTTGTCAAATGAAACTTTTCATTAACGAACGTGGGAAGGAGTCCTCGGATCGAATCACTATAAATTTTGTGCCCACATCTACGAAGAATGTTGCCCGCTTCAAAGGGTAATATGCCCGATGAATGGCTTTTTATTGTTGTGCTTGAAGTTATGTGGTTGTAAAAATTAATTCGATAAATCGAGAATTCGATTCGAAACTTATACAAGGTTAAATTAACTTATTTGGTGCATTAATTTTTAAGCACATCATACTTATCTTTTGACGTTTAATGCCGAAAAAAAGTCATCGTCATATGAACTGTACGCAAAAGCACCTGCCATCGAATGAGTCCAGTTCCACTCTCGTTGGGCTACCTGTGACGACGCATTAATTAAAACCAGCTCACGACTTGCGACACAATCTGCACCAATAAACAATCCAAACGAATCGTACATATAAAAATAATTGAAGAATATAAATAAAATGGCAATGAAATTTAATTAAACCCACCAATGATTCATTGGCCGTCCCAATGCTTGCAGGTTGTCTCATTTATGCTGTCGATGTGATCACGTAATCATCAAACATTGGAAATGCTATAATTGCAAAGACATATCTACACACTGAATATTGATATAATCTAAATCACTTTATTTAGTTCTTCAACAACATTGTAAACCCTCAGAATGTGCCGCCATATCCAGGATCGTAAACGATGAAAATTAGCGCTCCGTTTGCACATTCGGTGACATGTGCAACCGGTTCGTCCTTCCGCTTACCCAGTCATTGAATACAAATATATGCGGGTCGTGATCAGTGATTTTAATTGTGTCCTTTAGGTATTTGTTGTGTGTGGGAGCACGCGATCCTCGAGAAGCACCTGTACAAAACACTCCTCAAGATCGCGCCATCGATACACTGACGAGTCTCAATCACCTTGTCATTTGCCTTCAATCGTCTCATGTTGTATATTGAGCTTCGCAGCAGCTGAAGAAGGATAAATGTAAAAAAGATCGGTGTAAAAAAGGCGGCGAAGGTCGCGAACGAGAGATGTATTCTCAACTTTTTTCGATTTTCTTTATCGATCGATCAGCTGATGGATTAAATTTAACAATTCTGAATTCATTATGGATATGTAATTTCACGCACAAGAGAAGCTTCACTCTCGTTTCGGTCTATAATCGGCACGCAACAACACCGTCGTATAATTTGCTCGGTTTCATCGCCATCGGTCGTGTTAATTGTCCTTATAGGTTCCGGGTCGAGAATGCAGATGCGTATAAAGGGGTTTTCGAAATCGAGGCTCGATAAAAAGTATGTAAAGTTGATACATACAAACTGGTTCCGCGACGGCACGTGTGGATGACAGAAGTTGCCGCGAAATTTTCGCGGGTAAATTTGACAGCCATGTGGCCGGCACGCGCCATACTCGTTCGCGATCGGCTGGCCTTTAATTAGCGGTTTACTTTTAAGGTTGGCGACTGTGCTCTTACTTTTCACTTATGGAAATTGTATTTTTTTGATAAAAATTGATTTTTTGCATTTACTTATGATTAGGAATTGTATCTGATGCATTTTTATATAATCTTGTTAGAACATATATTCTTGTTGGATTTTAATAAATTTTAAAACGTTAATTTCAGAATTATTTCATCAGTAGACTCCCATATAACGTCCCCCTGTATCATTCAAACGCATTCAAATTCAATTTTTTTCAAATACATTTGAAACAAGCAGTTAACATGTAAAAATGTCAAAAAAAAATTGAAATTGAAAAACCTTAACCCCTTATGATGTGGAGTCTATCTTGGTTTACTGTATTCAATTAAAGATATTTTTTTAATTCCATTGACAATACTGAAGCTTTCATTTTATGATGAAAATTAAATATTTTTCTAATATTTGATTGCAGAAATAATCTTTCACTTAATAATTTCTAATTGACTCTCACCTTGAGCATATATGATCACTTCTAAACTTTATATTCAGCAATTTACATCTCAAATTCAACGTTTTAAACATCAAATTCAACAAACAGTAAAAAATCATGGTAATGAATTTAATTGATTACAATGACAACGATCCCTTTTAATCCCTTACGAATTTCCGATAATTTTTCAAAAATACCGAAGAAAATATCTGATTATAGAAGTTATTCATATTTTTTCGTTCAAAATATATTTAAAATAAGGAAATAAATGAATATAAAAACTGATATATCGGATCAAGGCGATTGTATAATATTATAATACAAAAGCCGATATATCAGCTCACGGGTATCATAAGTATTTACTTAAGGGTAACTTTATTTGAATTCAAAATGATAATCATTGAATTTGAAGTATAAAAACTGTATCGACTGATAATGACATACATATTTAAGTATCCAGTTTCATTGTGTACGTCCTTTGACCCAAAATTATCATAAATCTGCGCATTACTATCTAACGAAATCTGCGCATCGTGAAAGCCCATCGTCCAAAAATCGCCATATCCATCTCCCCGCAAGACTTTTCGACACCCAACATACATTTTTACACATGCCCAACATAAAACACCATAACACACATCGATGTCGATGGCACAGATGCCGGGGACAGGCTCCACCAGAACTCAAGGTGTGACCGTCGTCTTGCAACTGTTGCCGACCACTTTAATTACGTCGACAATTTACCGTGCACGAGAACGCAAACATATTTAACGAACGCGAAGTGCGCGTGTGAGGAGTGTGTTTATTTTTTTCGTTTTAATTTTTTAGCATTTTTTTGAACGGGGAATGTATGTAAATTCTCCGGTGGGGTATCGAACGGTGGCAGTGATCTTTCGCGTAACTTCGGCGATTCGTTTCGGTGTTTTTTTAACGTTTTGTGTGCGGGAGTTTCGATTGTTTTGATGTTTATGTGAAATTTTCGTTTTTAGTATATGGATTTGTCGTAATTTTGATATACAGGTTTTATCAAATTCAACGTTTTGAACTTTAAATTCAACATTTTACTTTAAATTGGATAATTTAGACTTCGAATTGGACTGTAGTCCAAAAAGTGGTATTAAAACTAAGGAAAGTATTATTAAAACTGTTTTCATGGTAATTGATGAAATTCATTTCTATGAGTACTTGTCGATGTTTGATGTGTAAAATGATTGTTTTGAAGTGTAAAATGTTAAATTTGAAGTTTACAACGTCGAATTCGTTGTAAAAACTGTAACAGTATGGTATTTTGAGCTTCCAGAATGCAATTTTGAAAATGTGTACAATAATTATTCCTTCTTGTTAAGCAATCTGAATCTTAAAGATTATTTTATTATTATTAAATAATCACAATTTAAACACTTAAAATTAGACTATAAGAAAGTATTATTAAGAATTTAAGACCTTTCTCATATTAATTGATGAAATTCATTATGGTTTTCACAATATAAATTGGATATTTTAAATTTCGAATTAAATTTATTACACTTCAAATTGAAGATTTTACATACAAAATTAAACTATAAGAAAGTATTATTAAGACCGTTGCCATGATAATCAATGATATTAATTACAATGAAATATTGTTGATTTTTTTTGATTTGAAATGTAAAACATCCAATTTTAAGTATAAACCCTTGACTTTGAAGAATAAAAATTGTATTAAAGCGATATTTTTGAATTTCCGCAACAAAATTTTAATATGTACAATTATACCTTTTTAATAAATTTTATTTATAACAAGGACTAATTTGAACCCTAAAGATCATAAATAAAAAAACTAATTAAAGTCAATTTAACACATTTCATTTACGAAAACTCATTCGAATCGACGACACAAACGCATACCTCAATAAAAATTCGTACCATTGAAAAAGTGTCGATTTAATTTCCCTCGGGGTTGAAGCCATCTTAGGCCCACGTATAAGGGATGGTAAGGACAATCAGCGGCGGCAGGTGTTCTGAAGATGAAGTTTCTCCTAAAAGAGCAGCAGTCTGTGAATTGGTGAGCAGCTGCCAAACCTCAGGTATATCGGGTTGTTGGTCGTACAAGAACATCGCGGAAGACGGAGCCGAAGTCCAGTTATGTTCGACAAGAGGAAAAATTGCTTTTTTAATCGGAATGATATCGATTCAATCTCTTCGTTAATATTCTGGGGCATTTTTTAGTGTGTGCTTAATTTTTTTGCACGGTTCGAAGAAATTGATGTATAAATTTGGGAAAAAATTGTGATTAAAATTTTAATCGTGGTTTAAGTTTTTCTACGAATTTTTAATCTTGTAGTGTTTTTGTTTTGTGAAAAAAATTGTGATGAAATTATAATATTAAAATCATCTTGATAACGAAGTTCATAACAGATTGAAACAAAATTTTCTTGTTCAAACAAAAATATCTACACGTTTGGAATGAAAAGCATTAGCATTTAAACTTAATTTTCAATAAGTTATAAATTTTTCAACTTAGCAATGACACACTTTAAATTAAAATCAGATTTTTTTTATACACATCACTCATATCGAAAAAAGAATTCAGTCTGAAAAGTGTTAAGATTTCAATAATACAAAAAAAAAAAACATAAATCGACAGCACGCAAACCACGCCATCAAAACACCTGCCATCGTTCAACCAAGCCTAGCACGCCAATACTGAAAACACAATCTCGAATATTGTTTTAAAATTTTCATAAAAAATAAATACGCATCAATACTGTCCGGTAATAAAAGCGTAAAGGATCATTAAGTTTTCGACACAGAATAGTCCCCGCGGATGATTTATTTTTCGGTCAGTGAAGTCGCATTGGTCTTTTTCGAAATCGGGTTGACAGCCATTCTTGAAGAGATTAATTAGTTCGTTTGTACTATACACCTGTCTCGTTCACAGTTTTCACTAAAGGGACATAAAAATTATCTACAACATACTTACCAGAAGTGTTGAATCAAAATTTTGATTGTCTTCATATAAAATTATTGATTAATGAGTAATTCATTTAGTGACGATTTTCAAGACCCGCCTTAGTAATATAGCAATTTATAATACTTCATTATTTTTTTTAAGTGCGAATAAACAGTTTTTTTCACAATTTCAATATCAATTCAATACCCCTCAATAAATTATCAAACAATTCCAAGGACATTTAAGTAGGTCGATGAAGGGTTTACTTACACCTGTTATTCAAAGAAGCCTATAATATAATACAAGTACCTTTCTACAATACGAGTGTTTAGAACTCATTATATCGGATTAAAAATTTGAATATCACTGTCAAAATCTCGCAAACGAAGGGCGCCATCGACAATGACAGGTGCACAAAAGAAAAAGTAAACACTTCCCGAAATTAAAATGAAAAATCGATCATTCATCAGGAAAACTTCGCATCTGATTGCCAAAGTCCATCCGGTCTCGAAAGGCGTATCATTCATAAATGTGCACTGTGTACGTGTTGTTAATAAGAGTTTTTTCTTATTATTTTTTCCTTGTCCATATTCTCGTTTTGCTCGATATTTTTTCGAGGGTTTTTGAAGAAGGGCCGTGGGAAACCAGCGGTGCTCTTTATACACCTGCTGATCCCTTCCTCACCAGCTGAAGATTTTTTTTCCGCTTATTGTATATTAGCTCGTGAAAGGTGTTTATTGGTATACTACGCACGAGACACCTTTAGGCTATGTTTTCTTCTAATTTCGATAAAATATATTTGATTATATGCATTTTTTGGTTAATTGTATCTGAGGGATTGAATCATTATTTTATTAATATTTATGGTATGCAAAATTTTATTTGGAACTAATATTGAGACGTAAGAAATGCCAATTTACGTAAAAAAATATTTTTATTATACCGTGACCTTTTTATATTATAATAATTGCCATGTTTCTATAAAATTTTGTAGAATAGTGTATAAAAAATGATATTGAATTGTAATTATTGTGTTTCTGAGAATCCTCTATATTTCTTCATAAAACAATCTTATTTTATTATAAAACAAATTTTATTGAAGGATTGATATTTGTTACGGTAGTCGATTGCACCTGTCCGTTTGTAATATTATAGTTTCCTTGAATGTTTTATTTTCATACATTTTTTATGCAAATGTTCAAAGAAGTTGTGCATTATAGCATTTGATTGTTTTTTAATTTGCTCTTTATAAAAACGCACGATTTTATAATTAAATGTCAATAAATATCAACACGGCTGTTTGCAAACATAATGGCAAACAACTTATTTAGATGCTTGAATTCTACATTCTAAATAAAATACAATCGATTTTTTTTGTTTGAATATAATACAAAAACGTGTTAAACCATTACGGTAAAAGCTAAAATCAACAATATATTCAATACTAATAAAACCGATAAATAAACAAAACGGGGCACACAAACAAAATATAATTTGATTGCTTTATCGCAATTATTTTCTTCAATCGAGAATCTTTATACGGGCAAGTTTTTTTTCCGCACATTCAATAAACTTTCTCACCCTTTAAACTCTGAAACTCAATTCTCAAAATCAAAACCAATTTCCTTTCAACCCACCCATTTCCCATGAATCTGAGAACCGACAAAATCAGTATTGAGACGATCTTCGCAAACCGCCTATACACATCCTCATATTGCAGGTGAGCTCTGGTCCGGTTACAGGTGTTGTCCAGGAGTTTCCCATTGGACCTGTCCAGGGCCGGACCTAGTCAAATAATGACCACCTTTTGCGAACCCTTTAATACAAAAATGTGTACTTTGATGAGTTTGAGATTTTGATTCCGTGTTTCTAGAAGTTTGTTCGATTATAAATTTATTTTTGATTTGGCGAATGTGTGTAATTTCCAATTCGTCTCTGAAGGTGCCCCCAACCAAGTGCAACGATGCGACAGGTGCATCTGGAGGTGCACCGACCCGCTCTCGCTGGACCAAACCACTCGTAAGAAACCAACACGTAGGCAAGGCTGAAAGCAAGGTTGTTCGGAGATTGGCAAGTATCAAACGCTGTTGGATCTTACTATATTGGATACTTCGGCGTTTCGACCGTTGTCGTTTGATAAGATTGAAATTTCAATTTCGAAATCGAAACAATCGGTAACAAGGTCGGCCGTTTCGTTTGCGAAGTGCGATATCCTGAAACAATAATCGGGTGGCTTTTGACTGTGTGATTGTTTTCTAGGTGCGACTTTTTTCAATCAACAATGAAACATTAGCTGAGATTTATTTTAGATGCTCTCAATTAGGCGAGATGAGAATCGCATGCGACCGCTCTTATCGGCGAAATTCTGGCGTTTTCGCAAAACAAAGGAGAACGAATGGTACTATTGTATGTGAGGTACAAGGATTCTCTGTTTTGGGTGAGGTCACGTTTCCGAAAATTGTTCTGCAAATATATTTCTGTTTCAGAGAGGTGAGTCTGCACAGTTGATGGTGTAATTGTTTTGTATTCAAAACAGAAGTGACTCCAATATCGTTCTTAAAGCTAGAATAATTTCATTCAAACATTTCGCACACGTATTCAATTTGAATTTATTTTTTTAACTTAAATATTTCGTATTAAACAAACGCAACTGCTAAACTGATATCTCCGATAACGCAAATCTATTCACTTTTACTCGTTCTTGCTCTAATTGTAAACAATTCATTATGGAACTCGTCGCACTTATATAACAAACGGATTACACACGAATTCGTAACGCGAAATGTTTTTTTGGAATTTCCCAACTCGACCAAATTTTCCTTCGTCGCCACTCAAAGGATTCCGGAAAATAAATAAACTCGCGCTAATAACGGTCCGTCGGGCCTCACTTGGTAATTGAATTTCTAACCGTTGGATTATATGGAGTCCGCTGATGGAATATTATAATTTGCCATGGAATCGACGTCCGTCCCATGATGGGTTGGTGCCCATCATGGTTCGGTGGCAATCATCGCGAGCAAGAGACCGTCCCATTACCGGGCGACTTTTCCAGTGCACTTACCCAACAAAATGTAAGCATTCGTATTACGCGGTTGTAAATCGGGTAGAAGTGGAAGTTGTTGGATTGTGATTGTAAAAATTTAAGAGAAATAGTATTTATGTGTTTATGTGTTTTTAATATGGTATGTTTATGATGTCCAATGTATAATAATAAAGGATTTTGCTATATTTTGGAAATTCAGATATTTTTTAATAAAGGGAAGGTATTGAGTAGTTTAAATACTAAAATTTATTATTCGATCATACTAATTTATCGGTCTCAAGCTTCTTGTTATTTAAATTTGGTGAGCAGTAAAAATTTGGGCGATGGAAACTTAACTATCAATTATCTTTTTCTATTTTTAGCAATCTTAAATTATTATTATTTATGTATAATGGTATATTGCATACAACTTTTCAAATCAATTTAACCATTATTCACTTGTTTTTACACTTCAAATTCAACAAATCGACAATAATCCATACGTAGTCAGGGGGGGGGACGGGGGACGATGACATGGAGGCCTGCCCCACTCCTGAATTTCAAAAATAATGACAAATAATACTCCAATCACAAAACTTATGTTGAGATCGTAATATATCTATATCAATTCTTTGAATGCCTTAATTTTTTCCACATACTTCGAATGAAAAAAAAAGCATTATTGCTTGGATTCGCTTAAATGTACAAAGTTATGCTCCGTCCCCCCCTCTTAAAAATCCTTACTACGGCAGTGAATTTCATTGATGACTATGATAATAGTCTTAGTAATATATTCGTATAGGTGAATTTGAAGCGTAAAAACTGTATAATATTGCATATAAGTAATACTCAAACTTTTCAAAATTCCAACGTTCAACAAGTCAATTTTCATTTTGGATCCGTTCAAATAATTTTCAAATCGGTTTGCATCCGACCGCTTTCTTTTATAACAAACGAAGAAGTTCGAACGAGGAAAGGATGGCAATTTCGTATTTAGTCTCTCAATCAGAGCATATAGCACGGTAGCTAGCACCGTAAGAACAAAAAACAATTCCATAAAATGGCATCGAACACGTAAAAAAAGCCTGAAAAACACATAAATCACCCGATGAATTCTACAATGGGAAAATCCGATTTTTCTTTTTCGACCGACACGCAACGCTCATCCGTATAATTTCCCCGTGCATACAATTATTGCATCGGCCGATGCAAATATGCGCTCGTGTGCATACGAAGCGCATTACCGTTTTGCGAATCGGTTGCGAAAATTGTGATGGCTAAAAAAAGAGAAAGCAATTCTCATGCATGTGTGATCCGATTGCGGACTGTGACTTCAACAGCCGTGAAAAAAATGCGGTGTGAACGATCATCGGTTTTACAATTCGAATCGCACCATTGCGAAAGTCTGAAATTTCGACTTTTTTCGATGTAGATTCGCAGTGTTTGCTGGTCGCGTCATTGCGATTATATGCAGTTTATGCAATGGTAGGTTTTTCCGGAGCTGTTAGAAATTTGGACTTTTTCCAGTGGAGTTTTTGAAATGAGTAGGTACTGAAAGTAGTTTAAATTTTAAAAAAGTATATTTTTATCCGTCAAACGACCGCATTGACTTAATAACGTTAAATCGGTTATACGAACTATCTAGATTTTTTTTATAAATTACTCGTTAATTTTTTTCTGTATTATAAAAATAACCTATCTTATTACATAATATTTATTCAGATGTATAGATAATTATAATATTTGATTTTCAAAAAGATTTTGTATTAAATGAGTCGACAGGTTTATTAACATTATTTTCACTGATAAAATCCTTATAATGAAAAAAGATTGATAAAAATATTTACATATTTTCTGAATCATCAAATATAATACTCTTCATACTTACAAAACAAAAAAAAACCATATCATAAAATAACTTGACATCTATTGATTTTTCTCGAAACTTTCGTTTATATTATATTGAAAATAAAGACGATCTATATAATTATTAATTAACAGCATTCAAAAACACCATTGTTTTTGAAAATCCCCAAATTTATGCAACGGAATAACAAACCAAGCGCGTAAAATAGATTACGCCTTTCTTATCGGTTACGTCGCGTGTTGCATGAAATATGTTTGTAAGAACAGAAGTTATGCGATTCAAAACATACCGACAATTAAAAATTATGCAAAAAAAAAAAACGATAAGGTTGTATTGGATTTTTTCGCGAATCGAAAACAGTTCCGTTCGGGCGAACTGAAAAGCATGTATCATCAAAAATTCAATTACCGTTTCGTAATTAAAATTTACAAAGCAGTACAGCGAACAAGAATTTACTGTCGTACAAATTCTGAGGGGAAATATAATATTATCATAATTAAGGTACATAGAATCAAAAGTCACAATTTTTAAAATTCGATTTTTATATAAATAAATACAATATCGTGAGTACTCATAAATAAAGTTTGAATGTGGTAAATTTTTTGCATATTTTTATCAAAATTTTGAAGATTTTGATTCTATAGTCCTCATATATTAACGAGTTCACTGGGTTTCATATAATTAAATTCATCATTTTGGTTGAAATCTATAGCGGCACACAATAGTGCTACACTATATTAATCGCCGAACCTTTTTTTTTACGATAGCCGTAAACGTCTTATTCTGATGCTAATCATCGGCTGTATGCATAAGGGAAATAATTATTTTCCTAATTAGCGTGTAAATTGGTTATTTAAAATTTTATTGCCTTATGCCCGTCGAAGAGTTGTTAAAAAAAAGAAAACTCGCGTGTGAAACTAAAGATGCTACGTACAAATTGAACTATCGTTTTCGGTAGCATTTTTATGTATCTATAATAATTTTTAATTAAATAATATTATAAGCATATTACACAATCCAAGAAAACATACAACATTGTCCTTGAATATTCAATTTTATTTTTATGCAACCCTCAAGTTGATTTTTTTAACCAAGGACAATGATATTACATTTCAAAAAAAAAGTATAGATTTCCTGTTCGTTTTCGCATACGGAAATGCAATAAAGAAGTCCTTGGCTTAATAAAAAAAAAACTTTTTTAGCGAAAAGCGAACCTTCTTAAGGACACCGAGACTACACAACGAGAAAAAGACTCTCGCAAAAAAACTGCCTCGGAAACATAATGATGGAAATAATAATGAAAAATAAATGCCATGTGTTCCCCGAGGCTCGGTCTGAATGGAGTTTAGTCCAAAAAACCTCTACACTTCCGCAGGATGCCCTCAAAAAATCATCCCGGTCCTGATATTGTAATCACGAACGAAGCCAACATCTGTCCCGCAGGAAGAAGGAGCCGGAACGGTGAGGGTTTGCTTTTTATCAACTACTACTATTGAGGAACGACTTGTAGTTTTTTGTGAAAAAATCAACGTAAACATTTGTATTTAAGCAAGGAAAATTTCTTACAAAAATTTTAAATTATACAATATGTATAGAAGTTATAGAACTTATTATTTAATTGACAAATGACGCGGCCAGTAGATGGAAATATCGTTCGTTTGATTGTGAGTTAATTTGAATATTTTTATTTCAAATTAAACTTTTTTCATCTTTTTGTAGTAGACATTACATAAGTTGCATATGAATTTGGTTATGAATAATTGGAATCGGTTGATATCTTATTTGGACATTATATGGATTGAATATGTTTATGATACCCTATCTTTATCTATAAATTAAAAAAATATATATAAACCTACGTATACTACATCATTCATTTACTGTGGATTGTTGACATTTTCAGATTCATTATATATAAAGAGAAAATTGTCACAAAAACGATTAATTTCATATAAATTCCAATCAAATTGGCCACAAAAACCTCCAACCACTCAAAAACCATTACACGATCAGAAAAATGGCAAAATCGAAAATTAAACCATCCGAATTCGCTCGGTGTGGATTG
The DNA here is from genome assembly GCA_028571205.2 of Hydropsyche betteni. Classification (NCBI taxonomy): domain Eukaryota; kingdom Metazoa; phylum Arthropoda; class Insecta; order Trichoptera; family Hydropsychidae; genus Hydropsyche; species Hydropsyche betteni. The sequence goes on along the minus strand of JAOXNN020000067.1, from coordinate 692,480 downwards.
TCGACAAAGCACCGAACTCTTTTCACATTCAATCGGCGGCGCATTCCACGCAACCCGACGAAGACCCCCTTTTTGCGCCGCTCATTATTCTTTGAAATATAAATAATAAATATCCTTGAATGAAGGAAAGTTTTTATCGGCATTGAATGCCACTCCTTGGACGCGTATCCTGCTCGACCGGAGCGGGCGGATATTTAGCATTCTCGGGGCAAAAATGACTGAAAAAAGCGTTTCATTCATATTTTTGCCCGAACGTGGAGTACTATGTGTGTGTTTTGGATGTTTTCAGTTAAAATTTTCGTTCATTCGTATCGATTGAGCTAATTAATACCAATTATCGAAGGAATTTTGTGAATGTTGTTCGTCCGTATTGATATTCAATGATTCGTTATAAATATTAATTGCGTCGATTCTTCTGAATCACAATCGATTTGGTTTTTGTATTTTTAAATGTTCGCCTTGAAGTGAAACAGGAAAAAATAATTTAAGAAATGCATAGCTCATCCCTCTCAACTTTCGTCACGAAAGCAACTAATCATGTGCAAACAAGCGGAACCGAAAAACAATTAATAACAAACTCGTTATAAAACCAATTATTACAAAAACGTAATATCCGTATTTCTAACGTCTTAGGAAATCCTATGCGTTTTTAGAATTAGCACTTACGATCAATTTGACCGTTTTTTTTTTATTCCAGAATTGCGTAGATCAAGATAAAAACCGAATATACAGGAAACTATAATTTCCTTAGAAAGCTGAAACCATTTTTCAAATAAAATCAACATGCATCGAATATGATGATTTTTTCATTATTTATAATGATTTTTTTTTAAATCCAATAAACATAAGTGAGTACAAATCAAATTTTTAAATATTATATATCATCCAAATTTAAAAATGATCCAGCAATTTATTCAATTCACAACGATCAACATAAATAATCATGGAAATTGACGTCTGTTGGACAAACGGACATCTCTTGTCCATCACATCCATCATCGGCAGAAGTCGGTAAGGGCTCGAAGGGCACCACTGCTGCCATGTTCCCGGAAATTAATGTTTCCTTTTAAATTGGGACATTCGTTATGAAATAAACATTTCACTTTGCATAATGACCTAAGTCCGTTTCGGTGTTAAGGACCGGATGCGCCGTTTGTAAAAGGTCACGCTAAGGGCCCTCCCTTTGGTCACTTTCGTACGGGGATGGACGATCCCGAATGCTCCGGGTGTGACAAGAATATAATTTACTATGTTATGTGAATATGTTCGGTAAAAAAGTTAAATATAGTAGGAGTTCGAAATAAGGGTGAACATTCGTGAATTTCTAAGAAAACGTATAATGTATTAGATGGATAGATTTCAACGTTTTACAATAGATTAAAAGTTATCGATCTGATTATGTAATTTTATGTTATATTTTTCGTCATGTTTTGCTTATTTATAAATAATTTATATACGTGTTATTCGATCCTTTTGTCAGATAATGGCGCGTTTTTAAATTGGGATTGCTATCAATAAATTTTAAATAAATAATTATCTATCATCAAAAATAAATTGTGACACGTGTCGAAATAAGTAGCAATTATTTATCATAATTATAATATTTTATAATTTATAGTATTTGAGAAATGATAATGATTTAACTGTTTATTATAATATCTTACTTTTTTTGTTAAATCTTAATTTTTAAACCATGCATATTCAGATGAAACATCTGCACTTGCAACAGATGCACAACGCCTTTAGAACGAAGCCCGATTTGCAAGTGTATTTTTTCACGATAAAACCTCCATGCTTAAAAGATTTATGCATTTATACAAAAAAATGTTCGAGTTTTTCATACGAATTCTGTGATTTTGAATAGCATTCGCGCCATAGGAAGCAATCTCATTGTACAAATTTCGTTGCAGACAGTTGCATCGTACGATGCAATTGTTGAACGCTATGCAGCTGATGTATGTTAAAAACACCCACATCACGCTCTTCTGTCAATCGAAATAGAGGTAAATTAGTGTCGAATGACATGCATTTCAAACTGAAAAATCGCAGACGTAACAATCACAAATTTTCGCTTATATAGTGCAAAGTTTTTATATGAAAATTCGCAAGTGTCGAAGCACAATCAAACGGAAGGACTTGACACTATCGAAGGGTTCTAAGTACATTTTTTAAAAACATACGTAAAAAAAATGTGATGCGGGTTCTTTTAATATGCAATCTAGAAAAAGGATGACTAATCCATTGTTTCTTTTTGGCTTTCTAAGTTTAACATCCCTGTAAAGTAAAGGGTTAAGAGGATACAAAGATGGCATTGACACGCGTCACATTGCACATTTGTTTTGCAAAACTGTCGGATGGTAAAGAAAAAATTACAGCATCTGCGGCATTTTTGAATATTCACAATGCGAAATGATCACATTGTTGCGTTTTTCGTGGCTTAAATGCTCGCACATGCCGCGTACCGTTACGTTTCGCGAATTTGCGAAATTTGAATGAAAATCGTCCTCGGTGCATGTTCGAATTTGAATTTTTCCGTCTTCGAGCGATTGAGATATGAAAATGTCGCCGGCGACTGGTTCTTCGGTTAATGAAAGGGTTTGTGTATAAATAGGGGTAGCCGTTAGACACCTGCATATTGTAATGAATGCAATGCAACACCCTCGAGTATTTTATAATGATGGTGTCAAATAAATTAAGAGATGCATATTCAAATTTTGATATAGCGACTAATTAATTTTAATGATCTTATTTTTTTATTATTATATACTTCTGTACAAGTAATTTTAATTAAAGAATGATTAAAAATTATGTAAATTAATGAAATATTAATATATTTAATTTTCACCTTTGTAATATTACATGACAGCGTCAGAATTTGAAATTTTATAATATAATAATGTGAAAGTGATTCTTATACTTTATTCAAATATCTATGTATATTTCTCAAACAAATTGATAGAATTTAATATAAATAGAAATGGGAATACTCCAGAATACTCCAATATTATTAAAATCTTTATGAAATCGGTGTATAATATTAAAAATCGGACGTAAGTACCAATCAGAGGTTTAACATTTGAGACAGCAGTTCGACAAGAGCAGGGGTTCTACAAGCAGGTGGCTCGTGGCAGGTACACCAGGTGACACTGACTACATACACTGGCTCGCAGTAGTGCAATAAGGTGTTTTTTTTTGGTATTTAATATTTCGTATTATGCTATTAATCGATCGCTTGGAAATTAAAATTTAATAAGATATAAAGAAAAATTCTCATAAAATATCTATTTTTTTTTTAACAGTTCATGCAATAATATAATAATTTGTGAATTATTTGGACGATTTCCAAAACGTCTAAAAAAATTTTTTTTTTTGAATTTTGGATTGATTTTAAATTTATATAGATTATTATTGGCATTAGAGTGAATAGATGGATTTGATTTGAATTAATTTGTTCAAATTTTTTTTCAGTATTTGTTTTTCAGACTCAAAACACAAATATTGTCAATGAATGTATATGAATAGGTTTTCAGTCGCAATATATAATATTATTTAAACATTTTCTCGTTATACTTAATTCAACTTGACGTCGAGCCGCTGTCGATTATTGCCAAAATTCACCAGGTGACGCAAAACTTTGACGCGTGCATCATTTGCTCTCGCGAACGAGATATATGAACGCATCTGCCCAGAAGCCTTCTAAGTTGAAACACATTCTACAGGCACGTAATTTAATATATTTGACTAACCTAAATATTCCAAAGTAAAACACTCGATAATTCAACAAACTTTTAAACACCATAATGATTCTTGTGCGAAAAATCATGATTCATTATACCAAAACCAATCGAACGGATACATTTCCGCGTCGAATTCGTAAATCGGCCAATTTATGTTGTGTATTTGAAAATCACAATTCTAACGCACGTTTTATTATGCATATCAAACGCCAGACGCTTTATTGATCCGTTTACTTTCTACGAATTTTTAAAAGCTTTTATATTTAGTTTACCTAGAAAAGTCGCTTTTAGAAACGTTTCTTAAAACGGATATAAATCGATTGCATTATTCAGAAACGAATGTACGCAAATCGAGATTTATAAACGGCGCGTATACTTTTATACGACAACGAAAATATTCATTGGATTTGTACATGGTTAAATTGAACTATCTTATCTATAAAACGATTGTACTTATCGAGCATAAAAATATCCCTTGTATATTTCAGTGGCACGTGCTAATCTTTGACAGCTTTAAATTTTATCAAGAAAACATACCAGAGTTTATTTTTTTGAGAACAAAATATTTAATTTATTTTTAGAAGATACTCACTGTTAGAATTTGTATAAGTATTATGAACTAACTCGTATATGATTGATTTATATTAGAGTAAAACATTTTCGCTTTGATACGAAATTTCATAAATTTTTTTCCTACGAATCATATTTTTTAAATTATAAAAAAAATAATACTTCTGCAAATCATACTTTTTATCGATCTCGTTTAACTTCTCGGCTCTCGCCCATCAATAAGCTTCCATAACGAAAATAAACGGACCGAATTTGTAGGCAACTCAACGCAACGGTTCCTCTGGTTTTCATTACGGTCTTCGCTCTAATGACGTAAGGGTTACGCACGTACGGTCAGATCTTATCAATTGTATATGTAATTAAACAAACATTTGAAATTATCGTGGCCATGAGCGTGGCAAGATGGTTACGTGGCCGACTCAATGCGGATCGTTCGGGAAAAGAAAGGACGACGTCTCCCGCCACCCATCAAGATCGATTTTCTTTTATGGCTTGTGTGAATAGATATGACGGTTTTGATTCATGAATCAATTTGATGGTTCACAATAGTGTTTTCCGTTTTAAAATCTGGGAGGTCTGAAGCGAATTTATATGTTGAGTCGATGCAAAAGTTTTGTCGTATTTTTTTAATGTCAAACCGATATAATGCAGATACCGTATTTTCTCTATTGGTTGATTCTTATCTTTGAAACGATCGTTTTTAATATTTTTACGTGGATCAATATTAATTATGGTCAATATTAATATGTCATCATAATGTTTATTAGTTAATGAAAAATCTCAGATTTGAATTTTGAAAACCACAACTGAATAACTCTTATTTTCGTTTTGTCTTTGCTTGGTATCTGGAGACAGGTCCAATTGCCACATTTGAAGAAACATGGAGAGACAACAATAATTATTATAGATGTATCTCTACTTATATATTACAAGTATTTTCAGTTGTCGTGATGGTGTTATTATTATTTTTTAATTTGTATAGTGAAAAATGTCATTTATTATTAAACATTTAAAAAATTTCTACAAGCTGTTTATTATATATTGATATAATATAATAGTTTGAAATTCATGACCGCTACGGGAGAGGGGGAAAGGGCTTTCGAAATACAATTGGGTATACGTAAGCGATTCCAAGCAATAAAAATATGCAGTTTTTTTCCATTTGAAGTACAATATGTGTAAATAATTAAGAAATTTTGAGTACCGATATAGATATGTCACGATCAAGTTGATATATCTCAACATAAGCTTCATAATTTAAGTGTATTTTTTATTATTTTTGATATTCAGGAGGGTAAGCCCTCTTGCCTTTCCCCCCAAGCTACGACCATAACTCGAATACAGATATTATTAATCAGGAGAAAAATATTTGACGATCGAAAAAATACGATAAAACTTAAGCATTGACCTAATAACATTTGATTTAAACCAAGTTAAAACATCCAACAGAATATTCTTCTCACTAAAACGCATCTGCAACGATTATTTCACTTGCACCGTTTGCGTCACAAAACGAAAATCCGAAAAGAGCACAATTCCGGGTCTGGGTCCGCTAATTGGCCGTGTTTAATCGAAATTTACGCCCGATTCTTTGCGCAGCACCGCGGAGCTAATGGCCGTCACGGTTTTTGACTTTGTCGATGTTACAGTTTGAGTGTCCACTTCGTTTGTGCACGAACAAACTAGTCTGTTTATACACCTTCAAGACAGCTCTAGTCCAATTGTTAGCGTGGTACAACAATTTAAGTTGTTTGCACTCAGATAACGCTCTTATGCTAAATATCAATAAGGTGGAAATTGGTATGTCACCTAACGATCGAGAAATACGCGTAGTATCGTGTTAGTTTGAACTTCGAGAGTTTGTTTTGAACACGTTTTCACAACTCAAGTTAAAACGCTAACCCAACCTAATCCATGCATGACGTCTGTTTTTAGTTTAGACGTAATTATACGTAGATAAAATTTGAAAGTTGACATTCAAACTAAAATCGGTAGTTTGGATATACCCAAACTAGTGTGGGTATAAATAAACAAAAGTGAACACTTGAACTGTGACATATATAGATTGAGAAATCGGAAATTATTTTTTTTTTCATTCCTTAGATTTATAAAAGAAGTAATTGAATCTAAATATTATACGTGCATAAAAACATTCTCTAACCGACAATCACAAATCATACGAAACCTTTCATGAACAGGCCGCCACCTTAAAAAAAACCACCGTCGATTCGCCAAAGCCACAAAACCCTACATCCGAACAGGAAGGCTCGCTTTCGACGTCACGCGGTGTTGTGTCACGGTGCAGAATCGAGCGCACACAGCTGTTGGCCGCCAGATCAATTGCGTTGGCCAACTGGATACGGGTATGTGTGTGTAAAGTGCACCTACACCGCTGAGCCGCGGCGGCGGATCGATGCGAGCGCACTCTAGCGGAGGTTTCCACGTGGGTGAGGGTGTTTGGGTTTTTTGGTGGATGGTTGGATGTTGGTGGATGAATGGATGAAGGTTGTCCGGAGGATGGATCTTTTTTGGGTGATTATAATGTTTTTTTGGATTTCGGTTAAGAAATTGGAGTTAAATTATAAGATTTATTAGTTGAGATGCTACCGCGCTCTAGCGGATGTTTAAGTGAAGTTATTTCGGGTTTTCTATGAATGATTAAATTTTTCCAGTGGAATGAATTTTTATGTAGTATGAAATGATTTTAACGGGATAGAATTGTGAAATTCGATTGTAGTTGTAATAATTTTTAATAACAATGTGAATGTTTAAATTTTTTGATAGGTTATTGAATGCTAAGGATAAATTAATAAAAATTTTCCAAGAAAATTGATGTTTTTGTAATACAGATTTTTACTCCAAGTTAGCAATTTTCATTTCAAATCAGCAATTTTTCATTTCAAAGAAACAATTTTTCATTTCAAGCTAGCACTTTTTCATTTCAAATTAACACTATTATTACTTATTATTCAAAAATTATGTAATTTACCTGTTGAGATGCGAGTACGCTCTAGCGGATGTTGAAGGATCTAATTTTTTACTAGAAGATTTGAGATTAATTAGTTACTTTTATCAATGCAATGATTTTTTTGTAATCTATTGTTTGTGATAATAGAGATTAAAGAGTAGAATGAAACTTATGAAATTTCTATTGAAAATGGGTTTTTATATATGTAAAAATTAAGTGAAAATTATAAAATGTATCTATTGAGATATGAACGCATTCTATAATAGTAGATGTTTGCTTGCCGGTATTTATGTTTAACGATAGATAATTTGAGGTTGAATGATGGAAAATTTCCCGGAGGATCGAGTCTTTATAATAGTGTTATAGTGTTATATTATAATTTTGATGTGACATACTCAAAAGGTTGTAGTGGAAATTATGAGGTTTCTTTATGGAGATGTGGACGCACTCTAGCGAACATTTTTGTGTGGGCGTTTCAGGTTTTTTGGTGTTATTTTTTCATTCGAAGGTTGAATGGTTGGAAATTTTCCGCTGAAATTTTTGATTGTAGTGGTTGCGGTTTTGAATAAAAATTTCAATATTTCTACAAAAAATTTAAATGAATTATTTATATATGTATTATAATTTTGGCATTCGTTGATTTAATAACCGAAATAATCTATAAAACAATTTTCAATAAAAAATTCGATATTCATCACAAAATTAAAAAAAAATTCAATCAAAAAAACCATTCAATCAAATCGATTTCTTCCAAAAAAAAATCAATCAATACGACATCATCATCAACAACAAAAAAAATCCAACACAACTTTTCCATGCGTCACACAATACACACACACACACACATCAAGCACACAATGGCGACGCACATAAGCGCAAAAGTATATTCGGGGGGGGGTACAAGCCGCGGCCGGGTACCGCGCGCGAGGGCGGCCAGCGAAACCAGCCAGCTACGCGAAAATCGATATTCCGGGGTGCGGGGGTGGCAGGGGCCCACCCCCCGGGCGGACGCGCAGTGGCGCCACCCGTTGCCGCCCCACGGCTGCCACCTGTCGTCGGCGCGACCCCGGCTATGGCCGGCGGACGGGCGTGTGCGCGTCGGATGTGGGCCGTCCTAGCGGGTTCGGGCTGGCGATGGAAAAAGCTCGTTCGGTTGATTGTGGGGGTGGTCAGTGTTTTTGTTTCTTGTTTTTTTTTTTTTGAGAATCGTTTAATTGTCGATGTTTGATTGATTGGATGCTGTAATGGTGAATTTTTTGGGATTTTCAGGCATTGAGGGGTTTGTTTGAGAGTTGAAAGTGCTCGACTGCCTCCTATCCATTATCCGGCTGCAATGTAATTTAAACTTTTCAATAATAATTAAAGGGAAGCCTACCGTCCGCCTGTTATGGTAACCCTGTTCTGTGTCGGTTAAGTTGGGTACCAATTACACTAGACGAAACTACGGGCGCCACTTTTATCATATTATACATTTACTGGGAATTCTATATTTAAATTTTATCAAAGGACGCTTTCAGTATGCAGAATAACAAGTTTTAATACTATTCATTTTTATATATTGTACAACTATCAAGTTTAACTACAATGCCGTAATATCATGAAAATTTGGTCGCTCTTTAAAAAAAAATGAATTGAAAATGTCATATCGGTTTTAGGTGCAAATTTGTGCTACGTCTTGTGACCTTTGCCAAGTATTGTAAATCGAATATTGATTGAATTTTGTTCCTCGTCTGATAATTTCAGACGGTGTGTTATCATTGTGTTGTTATAATTGGGGCGCTTAATTTTGTAATATAACTATTGAATCGGTTATGATGTTAATTGAACTTAACTGTTTTTGTTAATCACTAAAGTTAAACGATGTATAATATGGACGGTATTTAGATAATATATTTAGTCTGGAATCAATTGTTTTTTAATAGTATTCATATATGCCTTGTTGCTATCTTTCCTTAATATTTTAAGCAAAAAAATTTCCAGAAATAAGCTATTCTATGTTAGTTGAGTTTAATTTTTAGTGAAGAAAATAATTTTATTTTCCGTACTTTTTATATTTATTTTCGTATATGTACTTTGATTTAAAAAAAAAAACAATTAGCGTGGTTAAAATTTTAATAAATATATTAACCTTTCGTTTCTTTTTTCAGGCTAACAACTATTAATAAATATTCACTAAACTATAAAACACATACACGAGCACACTATCCATAATGAAAGCCATTCAACGGAAAACCTTCAGACTCATCAAACGAACCCTAAAATTTTCTACGAAAAAATCTCATTCAGGAAAATTCCACAATAACAAAATCCCAAGAAAACTTCGCTCATCAACCCTATCGAAATTAACACGATTCCACCCCGTTTCAGGATCTCCCATACAAATCACATAATCGGATCAACACACCATCGAATAATTCACACCGATAATCCCCGTACATTACCGAACCATCGGCAACAACAACAAAACGACCGATTGCGCAACGCGATTCGGACGCTTTCAGCTTTCAGTTTTCAGCAAATGTGTAGGGGCATACGTGTTGCGCCCGTTCGAGCGTTGTTCCAGGGTTTTCGATGGAAGTTCTGTTTTTATTCGGTGGACGTGGGTGGAGATGAATTTTTGATGTTGAGGGTAGTTTGGTGGATTTGGATTTTGTCCGGGAGTGTTTGCTGTTTGAGGTTTTTTTGTTTTTGCGTGTGTGAATTTGGGTTTCCATTGAATTTTTTGTGTTGTGAGGTGTATGGGATGTGATTTGTTGTATGGAAGTTTATGGTTTTGTGGTTGTGTCTGTTTGAGGTTATGTGATATGTCTGTTGATGCATGAAATATGTTGTTTCATAAATAATTAATTTTTTCGGTCGGTTTATTTTCGTTTTTTTTTCGATAATTACATTCAAATTAGTCGGCCGTGAATATTTTCTTTCGCTCTTTCGTAATTTTCATGTGTCGTGACGAATAATTTCCCATGAAAATTCTTGAAATGCCAAATCATTATTCATTACGCGCTCGTGACACGTTTTCGCACAAGGAAAAGAATTCGTATTATTTTCAGGTCACTTTTCGGCCAACTACAGCCATCTTCAATCTTATTAAAGAGAGATTTAACTCTCATTTTTTTGATCTAATAGTTAAATACCAAATTTGAAACGATTGAGTAAATGTTAAAAACGGAATCATACTCTTGCCATTTCATCATCATTGCGATTCATGGTCCCCGCAACATACCGCTGCACAATGGCCTGACTATTTTTAAATTAATTTTATACGAAGATTTTTAATTGAATATGACAAGATTTCCTATATATAATAGCGGATTTCTGTGTGTGAGTCCGTCTGTCCGTCTGTATGCCTGTGTGTCTGCTCGATGACGCTCGCGATTTTAAAAGGACGCGTCGATACGATTACTTTTTGGGTCTGTAAAATTATTCTAATATGGTCTTTATGCATATACACTTAACGTCTATAATTTCATGCTTATGAAAGCGTCTCTATTGACTTATGTAATACGTCGATTATCACGCAGTGGAAAAAATATTTGAATCCCCTATATATAATCACGGATGACAGATGTCTGTGTTTGTTTGTATGCTGAGG
>JAOXNN020000067.1:662898-675561 GCA_028571205.2 Hydropsyche betteni | reverse complement strand
AAAAACTCATTAAAATCAGTTTCCTACACCACATCGAACAAAACACAACAAATAGTGTGGGCTGTCCCACATTCGGCAAACTCCCGAGCGGGACCTTGCCTTTCGTCTTTTTTCGCACGGCCATGATTCACGCTGCACTTTTGATTCCATCATCGCATTTTTTGCATTCCCCGGTGCAGCATTTGCAATGCAAATAGCTCCGCGGACCGATTGTGCAATCGTGTGCCGTACGAACGCTAAAAGATTTATCTTCCCGCGAATGTGGCCGGCTTCTCGAGATCGGAATCGTTCTCGTTTTTGGACATTTTTATAGTGAAAAATTCGCGGCGCCAAAAGGTCGTTTGTGTTCGATTGTGTATTGAAACGTTTCGTTCGAGGAGGTCGGTTTCGAATGTGTTGACTAAATAGTTTTGGGAACAATTTAAATGAATGTGGAGTTAAATAAAAGTGTACATTGAAAAATGTGTGAATTGGAAAAAAATATCTGTACCTTAAAACGAATAAACGTGCATTAGAATAGGGCGAATACCAAGCGCACGACTATTATTCATAACTTTCATATTATAAGCGATTCGCAATTCAAACAAAATCAATATTGATTAAAAAATGAACCAAATCGTTAAAATGCAGTTGACAATTGTATTGTATTTCCTGTAGAGATTCACTTTACTCTGGCGACATTGCTACATATATGTCATTTAAATGTACAAACTATAATTCTATATCCTATTCTTTTAATGTTCATTTTTTATTATTGCACACTAAGAATAAAATAATGCTCAATACGAGATTTTTCAATGCACATCGCATATTTTTCTAATGCGTAAGGCACAATCTATATTTTTTTAACGCACAGTTAAATCGCACCTAATAATTTATTATCCGCCCTTAAAAAATCGCTGAAAATCCGTTATTTCAATTTCGGCCAGTCACTCCGGTGATTTACTGAGAGTTCGATGTTGTATTTTTTTTTAAAGATTATTTTATTTTTTGAAAAATATGACACCTGGTTGAAGCGATGAATCAATATTTGGAGATCGGCGCCTATATCTATTTCTGGCGTTGTTTGCCCTCTCTTCGGCATAGTCGGTTTTTATTTATTTACGTGTAACGTAATCGGCTATTATTCTTTCAGCTTTGACACGTTATTTACATGCTCCATCTAAAATATTCAATTAAAACGATACATTTCGAGCGCCCTAAAACGGACCGTTTCCATCATTTTTTGACACATAACGATCGCCAACTAAATTGAGAGAAAATAGAGGCATTTTTGGGCCTTTGTTTCTATTTCAGCGCCGTTTCGACGTCTATTTCTCGCACCCTTCGATTGATTAATTTATTGATATTTCTTCGAATTGAGCAATTCCGCGTTTATTTTTGTTCTAGATCAACTTTTATTTACTGAATTGATAACCGTGCTAAGAATGAATCATTTTTTTCACGCTTAATGTAAATTTGATGTTTGAACTAACTTGTGCTAAAGTTGAACTTGAGAATTCGTCTCATATACATTGTATTAAGTTTTGTACGAAGAACAATTGTACATGTAATAGTCGTTGTTGTGGTAATTTGAAGATGCACTTCTCTGTCGCTGTCAGTACTCAGTAGTAATCGAGAGGAAGTATTCAAAGTGAGTACTCTAATGAACGTATTGTGTTACTTGTCGCTTCTATGTAAATTATTTCTAACCTATTTCCTGTATTGTATAACAAAGTTGACCGACACTTGTTTACATTATTTTTTAATTCGACTTAATTGTTTTGACTTACTGCAATCTATCAAATATTTTAATACATTTTCTCAGAAAATTTAGAGATTTGAACTATGTGAATTCACATAATAAATCCAACAAGATATAATAGAGACTTCTTTATGTCAAGGGTAAGAACCGAAAAAGGAAAATTGAAACAAAAAAATTTCGATGCGTTGGTCAAAACGGCATGAATAATGCATTTGACCATTCTTCCACGAATAATAGAACAACTCGGACAGCATTATAACAGGAAGGAGATCGATCAAGGCTGTCGCCGAAAAATGGACCAAAGTGCATTTCATTGATCTTATCATACTTGAGATCTTCCTTGAACTTTAAAACGGAATCCAAGGGATTGGACAATGTGTGAGAAGCAGACGGACACTTAACGCCTCGTTAATCACCATGAATTCGTTAATATTCGATATTTTTTCGAATTTATTTCGTAGTGCATCACAATTGTAGGGAGTGCACGTTATGCATTCGAAGGGCGATGAGCAATAAAGATTAGCAAGTCATGGTTCGGAGTGATGATGATGGTCATCGTTTTCGGAGGGATGTTATGGTCTGTTAAGAACGACCCTCCTATTTTTTTATGTATCATTGTTATTTTTCATTTTATTCGCTAACAGCTTCTTAAAAAATAATCACTATCTAATAATATGAAACTTTTTTTTGTACTACGCATGTTTTTCTATAGTCAGTTCACGCGCTACTGGGCATAATTTATTACGAAATGATACGTAAAATATTAATGCACGCATTGAATTTATTATAATTAAAAACAACGGGTTGAAATTATGTATGAGGTTTATAAAATTATCGTTTTCGAATTATCTACAGTTTCGTTTTAATAAAGACACGTTTTCTTCGTTTATTGTTTGACGAGCAGCTGCAAACGCTGCCTTGTCAATTCACCATTATGAAATTTGTTGCCAAATTAGGACGATGATAGACTGAAAGGTGGAAAGGCGTTGAAGATGATTGACATGAAATACAATATATATTTAGCGTTAAAATAGAAACGGTGAGATTGTTGCACCGTTAAGATTGATGATTCACAAAACGCACATACTTCTAACCCTTTCTTCAATCACATTTGCATTAATTATACCATGAAAATTCATGCGTTTATTCAAATACTTCTAAAAAAACCCCTAGTAGATCATCGATTTTTCATTATTTCCGTAGCACGCTTACACTTTAACTAATTGACAGATGCGTTTTGATGCCAGCTTGCGCACACAAAGGGTTAATTTGAACTTAATCGTAAATGAAAAAATGGGCGTTCGACCGAAACAACCGATCGAAAGGGTTGAAAAGAATGATTGGATCTTCACGCGAAACCAATTCGTTCAATTACCACAGCGGTTCGTGATTTTCAAAGGTGTTTCCTTTTTTCGATGTTGTTTCAACAAATGCAATGATTAATCGATAAATCATCACATCGAAACGATTTGAGTTTCAGTTTAATTGGATTTTTGTGTGAATCATCAAAGATTTTGTGGTATAATAAGTTCAGCTGTTGACGTAATTCCAATACACCGAATTATCATTATGTGACATATATGCAATTTAGATAGGTCAAGAATCTGATAAGGAAAAGACAATTATTAAATAAAGCAATAGTGAGTAATTTATCTACTAATCGTCACTGATCACTTAATTACTAATGCATTTGTCTCGTGTGTCGTCATCTTTATAATTCAATGTATTATAAAATTAATTGAACCTGATAAATTTTCCTGTAAATATTTACGTTTTCAAGTTCATTTTGTCGAACACGGATAATGCACCGGTTTTACCGTGTTTGCTCTACTTCCCCAAATTTAACAACCCCAAATGAAACAATTCGAATAGGGAAGGTACCATATCGATTACTATCGTCCCTTCCGTCCACGTGTCACGCACGTGGTTTGGCAAATAAACGACACGTGTCCGTCTTCAGAATCGACCACAAAATTCACCGAAAATTAAATTATTTAACGATAATATTCTGAATAATCTGATAATAACTCAATTTGGATCTAATTTGAATTTTTTTTGCATATTTGTGTGACTTTTTAAAACAATCGTGTTACGAGATCCATTAATTATGTTTTTGTGTGTTTATGAGGCTTTATCGCAAACACGTTAAAATTGACGCACGTTTGAGGTGAAAAATGTTATTTTTTCAAGGTCTACTATTTTGACATGCCTAAAAAATTTCAGTTTTGTATGTCAAAGTGAAAAATGTTTCAATAAGTCATTATTTAATCTTAATCTTGTACTGAATTTAAGCCGAAAAATGACATTACAATTGATTAAGAAGGCAAAATTATATTTTAAAGTACGTTTTTCATTTTAATTCATTTCAAATAAAATGATATAAAACATGTCAGTAAAATTAGTGGTTTTAAAAAGAGTACATTGGTTTCCGATTATAATTTATATTTACGATTATCCCACTATTCGTAGTTAAAAATATTTTAGCACATGAGAACAAGTATTCAGAAACATGATTAAAAATTTATGGATTTTCATGATTGCTGAATACATTTCAGTCTGAGAAACAATGAGGCAAATTATGAAAATTGAGTCTTTTTTGCAACCAGTTGAACGAACCTATCATTTTTATAAATCGCGTGTTTGAAACACCAAAAGAGTTCAAAGTGAAATTCCATTTCACCTTGAACTCGATATCTGATAATATTTTACGAGGGCGAAAATCAAGCTATTTTCAAGTCATCGGAGTAAACGAACTGAAAAATTGACGTCAGTTTCGAGCACGCGACATAGAAAAAAATATCCGAAAACTGCCATTTTCCACTGGACATTCGTGACGATGACGACGAAGATACTGACCCTGCATAGCAGCAATGCAACCATGATAACAACAATAACAACACAACAACGAAAACCGCAGTCGAAACAAAACCCGAGCGTGAAACGTAACAACGGAAATGCAACCGGTCTCCGTTACGACACGCGTCGAAGAATTTTCACATTTTCCCGCACATTTTCTTTGAAAACATATTGAAAAACCCATTTCTTAAATTCTATAACCTTTTTGTATTGAAAATTAGATGAACGGAAGGGTTTTTTTTTATATTTTTATAAATATTTTGATCTTTTTTTTCATACTATTTATATATGCACGATAGCGATGCCATCTAGTGTTTATTTTCAAGTTTAATAATTCTATTTTAAATTTTATACTTTTATAAATTGAATATATCATAATTTAAAACTTTTATGACATTGAAATATTGAATACCCAAAATATATTTCTTATGAAATTTATAGCTATAAAAAATATTATTTATTTATCAATTTAATTGAAGGATTTTATTATTAGAAATTCAGAAATAATATTCAACGAATTTTTGTAAAAACTATCATTTCTTAATGATTTCTAACTAATGCTACACGCATTCACCTACTGATTGATCAAATTGTAGCTTAACTTCGCCGATCGATAAGAACCAATACTTTTCAACCAAAACTTCTCGATGAGAACCAATATCAATACCGGCCACATTTTAAAATCATTAAAGCAAACTCATAATTTAAAAATTCCCTTACACAATGAACGCAATTCAACGACAGCGTGTCATAATTTTAAACGACCAAAAAATTAACAAACAAGGGGGAAATTTCACTGCAAAATTATTCATAATGCAAATAAGTGCATAACGACACGTAAAGAAAACTCCGATACGGATCTCGGCAACAAGTTCATCGAACTCGAATTAAGGGCTAAATTATAATTGGAAGATCGTCCTTGGCACGCGAAGTACTTGAAAAAAAAAGTCGTGAAAAAGCTCAATTTATTAACGACGGAGAAATGCGAACGAGCACGCTCATTATGCAATTATTCCGACTGCGATAATATTGCATTATCTCAATTCATACAGTTCATTTATATTATTTCTTTATCGACTCACTAATACGGTTGATTTTAATTGTTAATAAGCACATTCATCAGTTTGCACGGTCTCGAACCACCTGTCACATTTGTAATTGATGCATTTTGAAAAATATTTTATATTGAGAACAGAAATTTGAGAATGGATCTAATTGTGACTCTATTAACACTCTAAACAAGAAGTGCAACTCAAATGAGAGCACTTATGAAACTCTCATTACGCAACACGTGTAATTGATATGCAATGATTATATCGCAGCACCTGTTTAGCATTTTGTGCGAATCGCGTTCAATTACGCCCACGCACGCATACATTATATCGATTATTATTGGAGGTAATTGTAACGAGTGAACAAAGTGTTTTCGTGCGAGTTATTTGTACGATTAACTCGTTATGATGTTTTTGTTTTTATGTAGTTTTATATTGAGCTTTTAATTATGTTTTATCGAATGTAGCGATTGATGAAGTATGTTTTGATCCGTTTATATGTATAGTATGTGATAAATTATAAAATCATAATATGACAAAGATATTTTTAAATACTCGTTAGGGATCGATTTGTATTATATAAAAATATCAGAACTTTAGATTATATTATATATCGGAAATGTCTTGAATTTACAGTATACATTTATATGAAATTGATGAAAAAGTCAATTTTTTAAAGTTATAAAATGATTTTATATTCATATATATAATACATAATAAACCACAATTCATGCAATTTATCGACTAATATTTATATTGCATATATAATAATTTTGACAGTTTATGTTGAAGTTTAATTTTCGAAATAATGGTTATAATAAATGAAAAACATAACGAAGAAATATCAATTATCATCATGATACATAATAATGAGGCATTATAAGAAAATTCGAAATCTCCCGATACAAAGGGCACAATTTACAACAATAATGACGAATCGCACATCACGCAACTTTCGATTGCAATAATTTTTTAAAAACCCACTTCGTTATTGTTTCGATATCGATCTTTATCATCCATCATTACGGATCCGGTTCCGCTAATTAAAACAGTCCGATTCGCGATAAACCCTGCCCTTTGCGATCCAACAGCAGAAACGCACTCGAAACCGACAATTCATCATCGAGTCATCACATTTTTTAACCAAAACAAACCACTTTAACGGCCACGATTATTTTCGGATACGAAAACAAAATGTGGTGGGCTCTCGGATGACGTTAATCAACGTCGAAAGGAAGCATGTGACTTTCGTATATCATAACGATAATAATTCGACTTGTATTAAATTTCGTTTATACACATGCGAGGTGTATAATACGAGTGCGAGCCCTTTTTACGACGATCCTTTATGTTCCGTTTTTATGTAAGGCCCACAATGAGACTTTTACGATACGTGTGAGGTAAGCTTCATAATGGAAGCTAATGGACCACCGTTGATTTTTCGACCGCATTAACGGGTTCACGACTCGATAATTTAATTAATGTATCAATAAATTCAATTCAAGAACGACCTCCGTGTGTGTGAAGGTTTAACGGGTTCGTTGGTTTGGATTTTTATTAATAAATTTGAGGGTTTATGTTTTTTTTTGGATTTTTAATTTCAATCGTCAATTAGAATAATTTTATTTTTATAATGGATATCAAATCATTGTTAATTGGATATATTTTTTTCAATATTCGAATTATATTTTTAGAAAATTTTATCTGCACGTTTGTTTCATCACCATTTTTTTTTCTTGAACTAGTCTTGAATTTAGTATTTTCCAATGGTTTACACTAAATTTTCTTTTTGCACGGTGGATATGTTCCAAAGACTACCGTGCAAAAAAAGATAAGGTATTCAAATAAAAATGGTAGATAGGTTCCAACTAGTAATATGCAATTGAAAAACGGTAATTTTTCATTATATATGTTAGTGAAAAAATATATTGTTAAATATATTGTTAATATATATACTGAATAGTGACTACATAATTATGTTAATAATTATGTAGTCATCAGTATTGCTACTAGATAATAAACGAGCCCGTTTTCTGTTATTTTTTTTGTGGTGAAAAATCACTTGCACATAATGTAATCCAATACGTGACGTCTTTCTTTTTTTTTTAAAACCGTGTTAAAGTGAAAAAAATCAATGTAAAAAAAATAATCGGTTTTTTTTTTCTTGGACCGTGTTATTTCAAATTCGTGCAAAAAGAGAATTTGGGGTACATCTTTATCAATTTTCATCACGTGTTCATGTTTTCAATCTTACTTTGTTAGTCTATTAGTTATTTTTGACTTTTCCAGTCTCTCAAATATTAATTTTGCACTTCATAAATCCGTTAATTTTACCATATGGCCAACTTATTATCGTTTCAATCTCTTTACTCAGTTCACAGATCGTGTTATTTCGGTCAATTTTACTCACGGAATCCTTTTTTATACTTCCTCTGATTATTTTTAAAATAACTCTTCTAAGTATTTTTTCAATACATATAAAAATTATAGTGAATCAGAAACACTTAATGATTTATGTAAGCGAATTCCGAGAAATCTCCTGTTTCCGATGACCCATATGTGCGTATATAATTAAAAATTTTCCTAGAAATCTAATTTTGTCAAAGGGGTTTGCAAGCCTTGATTTATTTAGTCAGAGGCGCCTTGTCGCGAGCCACAGATTGATAGCCGTTTATTTGACTGGTCTAATGGTGACATCACATACTATACGAAATAATGTCACGACTTTTTTCCCATTTATAACACCTCTATAGCACGTGACCCCGTTTAATTTCGATGCCCTTTTCATCGAGTGAAAAGATAGTGACGAAAACAAATGGGGAACTGTGACATATGTATATGCCCATTTAATTCGATAATATTAATAACGCGATACATTCGTATGCAAATTAATGAGTTTTGAATGTCCCTTTTCATTTTTTGAGCCTTGAGTTTATTCATTTAACTTTTTTGTTTAATATGAAAAACGATGTGTATCATAATATGAGTTGTCATCATATTTCTTTTTAATAAACATTTATTGTATCGAAAAACATTTCGTGTTTATTTAAGAATATGTTTGGGGAAAATTTAACTTATCAATAGTTTGAATGTTAAATCTGTGAAGAGAAATATACCAGAAATCTCCAATGGATGTTTTGTACATACATTTCGAATCAACCCATTGAAAAAAAATAACCTTCATATTGTATTATCACCTAACTGCAAATGACTCGAAACTAGAACCGTTTCGCAAGTTTTACAAAACCTTTTGCCACACTCCATCTCAACTTCTGCCATATCTGAGAGAACAATATGTCACATTATATAGAATCACGTCCGTTTTCGCAACTATCGGCTCTCGCATACACAATGAGTCATTGTCGCTTTCGTACGACAATTATTCATTCATATTGTAGCTACCATTGTAAGAACAATCTAAACCCGGGTTAATACGGTAACCCTGTCCGCGGATTATATCAAACGAGGCGAAAAAGGAAAGGCGTCCAATTATGCGAAAAACTCTTTATAATATTTTCCGCGCGAAACAATGGAGGCTGTGATGGATTTTCCGCGGCGGGACACTGGGAAAATGCATCTTTCAAATCTTGTTTGTGTTCGGGTTGCGACGTCCATATTAATCGTGTGCCGGTTACGCGGGATGTTCAAGTTTTTGAAATTTTAATTGGAGTCAGTTGAAAATTCGATTCTAAAATAACTGAATTAATATGGTTAAAGCAATACAATAATAATAACCAAAACTCTTTTTGTATGGTTCTGAAATAATACGGTTCAAAGAAAAGTAATCAATTTTTTACATGGTTTTTTCACTTTAGCACGGTATAGAAAAAAAAAGTATTATTATGCCAAAATGGTAAAATCCCTTCGGATTTAGAGGCCAGTGTACAATTATAGCTATTTAATAGAAAAAAAAAATCGATTTTTAATGATTTCACATGGCGAAATTTTTTCATATTCCAGATTTTTTTATTAAGTGTAATATATTTAGATGAAAGTTCTAGACAAACTGATGGAACTTATCTTAAATTTTTATATAGTCATTATATATTTTTTTACATGGTAAACTCTGGAACGTATCCCCGTATAAAATGAGGATTGAGTGTATGGTATTCTGATTTGATTGATCAACTTTGATTGATCAATTATTGTTTCAGATCCTAAAATTATTATTTTTAGTCATCATTATCACGTTAAATATTCAGTACAGGATAAAAACTACCAATACCATAGAAATTCTGACAAGATCAATTAATTAATTTAAACAAAAGCCAATTGGTACAAATCAGAACTTACAATTAGACCGACATAGATCAACTTTATAAAATAATTAAAACGACGCTCTTTCATACTATCGATACGGCTAGTATTATTTTCGAAAATCTTCACACTTTACATATATTATGCAACATTTCCCCATCATATGCAATTCTAACCCAGCATATTTCGCTACAAGCATTGTTGCACAATTGATTGCGTCCGATTTGTCTCTGTACACGTTTCTCTCGGTTATAACAGGTCGGATGTTGAGGTCATTCCCGCGGCTTCACCTCATTATAAATTTCATAACTAATTAAACCGCGTACGTAGAAGCTCCATGTGTACATTCGAAAAGCCAGGCAGCCGTGAACTTGAGGTGATTTCTCACACGAATCGTTAAGCAAAATACACACAACAACAAAAAGCAGTTAGTTCTCTAAACTCTGGTAAAAACTCGGCGTAATTTAATCACAGCTTGACGCCGCCGAGGCAAAAAGGTTACCGCTTTTTCGGTGGACGAACTTGTAAAACAGATAGCCATCGAAGGATCGCACCATCTCAACATTGAAGTCAGATTTCACTCGTTGATTGTGTCCGTTTCGTGAAAAATCGACGCTTTTTGTGTTATGTCGTGAGGCGAAATGGAATCGGAATGTGGAAAATTCGAAACGTTTTTCCGCGCTGTGCGTAATTCATTCGCATTTTTCTCGAGTCGGATTTTTTATCGACTGTTTTAATTATTGTATTTATGAGTTTTTTTTTCAATCAGATTTTACGTATTGTGGTAATTCTCAAGCTTTCGAAATTATTTACATAAAAAAAAATATTATTATAAAAATGCACATATTAAGTGATTAAAAAAAAAAAAAATTTCATCAAATATTATCTGCACTGAAAAATAGTATTTTTGAACTGCAGTACTATTGCGATTATAATGATCTTTTCCCAGTATTGTAATAACTGAAAACATTGAGAACACCAATTGTGCACAGAACAAAAACTGAACTTTCTTCATTGAAACGCGCCAACATTCTAAATATATACGTAAACCTTTAGCACAATAAATGCACATAAATTTAGAAACGTTTGGTTTTAGCGACATTTTTCAAATGCCGCAGTTCTCGTTCCGAGAAATTCCTCCATTTAACCGAATCGCTAATCGACGTACAAATTGACGCCTCCGAGGCGGGAAAAAGCCGAAAAATAAATTAATAAGCGAAAATTACCAACGGTGTGAAATTTTCGCCAAAAATCGTTCTGCCAATTGGTCGACAATTGATCCGCCCACGGGAGTGCTCGTTGAGTTCGTATATGGATATTTTTGCTTACTTTGTAGCTGATTGGGGTTCGAATATGCATTCGTCCGTTGGTTTTTTCGCCAAATATTGTAATATTAATATAATGAACATGTTAAACATATGTAATGAGTTTGTTGTTTTTTTTTTTCGCGAAATGTTAACGTTTCGACGTCCATATCGACTTATTTGGCGATGAAAGCGACGCAGAAAAGTTGAAAGTGATGTTTATTTCTTGAACTGTATAATTTTGAGAGATCTCGATTGATATCGATTTTTAAAAACGTGTAATGAGATCGAATAAAAAAATGAACATTTAAGAAGAATTTTTCATATATTTTCAAGAAACGTGTATAGATTTCAGATGATACCTTACATGATATTTTTTAACTTTCGCTTTAATTAACTATCAATTTTACATTTATGACCATATAAATGATTTAATTTTTTCATGCAACCTAGTTAATATAGTTTCTTAATTTAAACAGCATATGATGAGATAAATATAATATTTCAGTAGATAATTGTATAACTGTTTGAAATATGGATTTGTGTTACCTTTCTTTTAAGAATGCAATTAAAAAAATACTAATAATATAATAAAAGCTTTATGTATATAATATATACTGAACATGAACTAAATTATTCAATTAAAAAAATTCAATCAAATAATTGAAAACCTTGAAACTCATCCAACACATTAACACATTTCCACACGACAAAAGCTCACATTCTCACTTCGAACCATCATATTTTTTCCGAGAAACAATCAAGACGAGCCTCACAATCGAAATCCACTGTTCAAAGCGAAGATAAAACTCAAGTTCCGCCGCAAAACAAACTCAGTTTCCGAACAATGTTTAATTGCGAGCGCGCAACCGCTCCGCATAACTCATGTTTACGGCCCGACATCGCTAATAAAGTTATCCATTTTCACAAATAACTCACGGCAGAGGTCCCACACCATTGTGTGTGTGTGTGCGCTATTCCGAAGGCAGAAACAATAACCGTAGCTCATGGGATATATCAAGCCCTATCTGGCCGCGTTATGGCCAAATCGGCTCGAGTCATGTAAAGTCATGTGTGATAAGTGCATGATGGGAATAGTTGGTCTCTAATTGCTTATTATGCTTGAGTTGTGTTTTGGATTATGATGGGAGGTTCTTGTCAGGATATGGTATTGTATTTTTATGAAAATTTGATCTATTTTTTATATATGTAAATTTAGATAATTTTGTTCTTCTAAAAAAAAACATATTTATAAACAGTAACTTTTTCAATTTAAAATAATCGCATTTAAAAATTTAAATGCATACCTGAAATTGTCTTGTGCTATATATCTTTGAATTACATGTTGTTTGTATGAATTATATAACAATTGAGGCTTCGGTTCACACCGCACCTTCCCTCTATATAATTTATAATCGTGTCGCTTTTAATTCATTTAATTACACTAATG